>CAUYSK010070842.1:0-32500 GCA_963575035.1 Avahi laniger
ACATGTACTCACCATCAAATTGGTATTAACGGATCAACACATAAGTGCATATATAAGAATTACATCTATTAGATATTGGGCAGGGGGGAGGGGGGAGGAGGGAGGAGGGGACGGGTATATGTGCACACAAAGAGTGCAATGCGCACCACACAATAGGATGGACATATGTGAAACCTGGACTGAGGGGGGGAGGGGGGGCAAGGGCAACACACGTAACCTAAACATCTGTACCCCCATATTATGCTGAAATTAAAAAAAAAGGTATCCATGTAGCAAAAACATTTGTACCCCCTTAATATTTTGAAATTTTTGAAAAAAGTTTATTATTAGCTCTTTCTCTGTTGGGCACTCCTTGCATAATTTCTCCCACTTAACATCCACCACAGCCCTTTGAGCTAGGCATTACTATACCCATGTTATCACTGAAATCCTTGATGCAAAGATTAGTAACCAGCTTAGGATGAAGTACTAGCAATTCCGTTTATCTTACCTCTGATCTTGTGATTTTGGTAATGCATAATACTTTAAGAATTCATCAAAATGGCTTTTATAAATGTCAGTGATGTACATTGAAGTATAAAGAAATATAGGAAATTCATTTTTGTCAAATATATTTTGCATATCCATAGGAAACTTTACAATTTTTCATTTTTCATAGATTAACTTTGTATTTATAGGTATTACAGAAAGTTTCTTTGTAAGGATATTCTGTGTGCATTTAATACATTTACATCCATACAGTGTGAACATTTAAAACATATTTTGATCTGGGAAAATATTTCAAATATATTTAAGATCTAAACTGCTATACTGGACCCAATCCCTAGCAACTAACTTAGACTGAATTGTTCGGTGACTTACTTTTTTTTCCTTATTTGTAAATACATTTTGTTTCTCAGCACTTTTGTACTCCTTGTTCTCTGTCTTCAGCTTGATTTTCATGATGTGTAGTGATTTTTTTCCACGCTTTGCTTAGACCCAAAGGAATGAGATATTTCACTTGGCTACCGTTTTCTTTCTTTAGGAGGTAAAACTTTATGGACTATACTCCCTAAGTCATTCATCAAATTTAGATTTATTGTAATAGCAACTACTAATCAAACACCATGGAATCAACATGGAATCAAAATGTGCTCTCCTGAGTATGTGGTGCCTTTTTATATCAACTTTTAAAATATTGAGATAATCAAATAATTTATTACTTGATAATTATTTGAAAAGCAATTATTTTCTTTTTAATCAAGAAATCTTGAAAACAACCTGAATTATGTGCTTGTTGTGAATTTGGAAATCACCACTTCTCTTCAATTATATCTGTGCAGAAATCTCAAGTCTGCAATTATTCACTACCTTGCTGTAATAAGAATCGCCTAAGACATCCAGATAAAAGACATGTTTTCTAAATACCAGTACATTTCATTGAGATGAGTCTACAAAAATCACAAGAGCAATATGATTATTTCTGTAAGGAAAGAAGACTTGTTCACCATCCAAATACATATGTTGGCAATATATTTGTAAAACTTTTGCCTTATAACCTTTCTTATTTAGAGTACAAATAATTTTTCTATTTCCTACAATGGTCAACAATAGAATTTGAGGGACAGGTCTTTTTAATTTATTGGAGAAATACTTTTTCTGGAAATGAACTAGTTAGAACATTGTGCTAGTCAAAAGACCTACGGATAATTGATCCTAAATGATCATCTTTTCTTGAAAGTTATTTTATCTCATGAAGTACAAAAAAGTGTTTGACAATATAATTTATCATATAGATATCTAAACTGAAAAAATTATACAGCTTTGGAAGTTGGCATATAATGTTTCCCAGAGTTTCTTATGACAGGATTTGTTTATACAATTTGTTATCAGGTATGAGGCAGCAGGGAAGCATTAAAATTAAGAAATGCCATTAATGTGATTGCTGGCAATTGGAGTAGAATGAGTGGTACCTCACATGATGATTTTCCTGCCTCCCCAATCCCCGGACATTGTCATACAGGTTGAGTTAAATCCAGTAATAGTTCTTCTAGGGGGAGAGGAAATCATAAAAACCTGAATTGCTGAAAACATATTCATATGTTTTCTTCCTAAATGCCCTTACCAAAAAAGGGAGGCTTTTTAATATGGAGGGATGACTATTGTAGACTTTTATACTTTCTAATCAATGGAGCTGCTTTCTTGGAATGGAAAGAGATGGCTTGGGCTTTTTAGGGAACCAGCGGTTAGTTGATGAAGCAAAAACCTCTGAAATCCCTACCAATTCTGGCACTGACTTATGCTTTAACATAGACAAGAGGAGTTGCAAATTCTCTCCTGTTGTTATATTTTATAAATGTCAAAATAGTCCATTATGTAAGCCTGCCAATCTTCCTCAAAGCTCTCCATTTAGTTTAAGGGATGAACATAGATGGTAATCAAATGTCTTTGATTCAAACAGCATTACAGCTGACACATGAAAAGATTCAGGAAAAAAAAAGGAAAAATGAACAGATTTGACAACTTCCATAGTCTCAACAAGAAAGACTCATTGCTCAATCGAATAAGCATTTCTTAAAGCCTTGACAGCTAGACTTTGAAATAGTCACTAAGCATTTTGTACAGTCTGTTAAAATACAAGACTTCTTGTGTGCAATTAAAAATATGAATGTAACTTCAGTTTTATTAGTACAAATTAATAACGTAGAAAGTATATCATCATAGAGGGTCTTAGAGGACATGAAGAGTCATACGGAAAGGTTGTATAGTATGGTGGTTAAGGATGTAGGTTCAGAAGTTAGACTCTCCTGGATTTAAATCCCAACTCTACAACTTAACATGAAACCTTTATCAATGCACTATCTCTTTGCCTCCATTTCATATCATTCTCATATGATGGTGTTGAGAATTAAATGAATATTGTAGAACTGGGAAGATGGACAAATAGGAAGCACTAGAAATGTCTCACCCTACCTAAACAATAATTTCAATCAAAGACTCTGACTTATGTAATTATTTTGGAACTCTGGAGTCTATTGAATGATTGCAACTTTCAGGGGAATGTTTGGACAGTAAATTGTGGTTGATTTTAAGGCAGGTAGCTACGTATGAGTTAATGGAGCAGCTTGAACAAAGCTTGTGGAAGCTAGGGTGGGCAAAAAAGTATTCTGACCTCCAAATACCAAGAATCTGTGCTCTGATTGCTGATTCCTGCATTTGATGACAGAGGTACAAAGATGCAGGTGGCCATTGTTTCATATCTTCTCCCATTGTTGCAAGCTGTTCTTCCTCTAATAAAGTGACTTCCAGGAGATTTACAGAGACAGTGCCTTCCCTTCACCTTCATTATTTGCTTTTTCTCTTTTTGAGAGCCAAATATTAAAGACTGGGACATTTAAAAGCAACTGTATACATAGTGAAAATTAAAGAGTGATTAAGCATGCCCAGGGAAAGGTATAGGCTCAGAAAAGACCTAAGGAAGACATTTAATTTACACCTCAGTCTGCCACAGAGACAACCTACGACAATTTAAAAAATAAAATAAACAAACAAAAAAAAAATAACAAAAAGAATAGCAAACCCTGGAGAAGAGGGAAAATATGATTTCCAGAGTCACCTGATTATTTTATTCAAATGTCCAGTTTTCAACAAAGAAAATCACAAAGCATAAAAAGAAACAGGAATAGGCCGGGTGCAGTGGCTCACACCTGTAATCCTAGCTCTATGGGAGGCCGAGGTGGACGGATTGTTTGAGCTCAGGAGTTCCAAACCAGCCTGAGCAAGAGCGAGACCCCGTCTCTACTAAAAATAGAAAGAAATTAATTGGACAACTAAAAATATATAGAAAAAAAAATTAGCTGGGCATAGTGATGCATGCCTGTAGTCCCAGCTACTCGGGAGGCTAAGGCAGAAGGATTGCTTGAGACCAGGAGTGTGAGGCTGCTGTGAGCTAGGCCGACGCCACGGAACTCACCCTAGCCCTGTCTCAAAAAAAAAAAAAAAAAGAAACAGGAATATATGACCTACTAAAGAAAAAAAAGTCAACAGAAACTGTCCCTGAAAAAAGATCTGACAGTAGCTCTCCTAGACAAAGACTTTATAACTGTCTTAAGGATTCTCAAAGAACTATAAAGGAAAATACAGGAAAAGGTAAGGAGAAAAATATATGAACAAAATGGAAATATCAATAAAGAGATAGGAAACATAAAAATAGACCAAAAAAGAAATTCTGGAGCTGAAAAACACAATTAACTGAAATGAAAAATTGACTAAAGTGATTCAAAGTCACATTTGACTAGGAAAAAGAACGATTAGTCAACTTGAAGATAAGACAATTAGAATTATCCAGTCTGAGAAACAGAAAGAAAAAAGATAGAAGAAAAGTGAACAGAGCCTCAGAGACCTGTGAGAGACCATGAAGTAAACCAACATGCACATTGTGGTAGTTCCAGGAGACAAAAAGAGAGAGAAAGAAGCAGAGAAAATATCTGAAGAAATAATGGCTGAAAACTCCCCAAATTTGATAAAAGTTATAAATATAAACATCCAAGAAACTCAATGAACTCTAAATAAGATGAACTCAAAGTGATCCACAACAAAAACATAATCAAACTCTTAAAAGCCAAACACAAAGAGAGAATCTTGAAAACAGGAAGAGAAAAATGACTCATCACGTAAAAGGGAACTGCAATAAGATTATCAGCAGATTTCTCATCAGAAACTTTGGAGGCTAAGTCAGTGGGCCTATATATTCAAAATGCCAAAAACAAACAAAACGCTAACCAAGAATTTGATATCCAGCAAATAATACCTTTCAAAAGTGAAGGAGAACTTAAGACATTCCCAGATAAACTAAAGCTGAGGGTGTTTATTATCACTGGACCTATCATGCCAGATGCACTCAAGGGGAGTCTTGCAAGGTGAAATGAAAGTACTCTAGGCAGTAACTCAAAAATACATAAATTAATAAAGATCTAAATAAAGGGAAATATATGGCAATAATAAGGGTGCTATAAATTTATGATGATAAATGTAATCCCCTGGTAACCACAAAGAAAATAGCTATAGTATATACACAAAAGTAAACAAGAAAAAAATTTAAACAGTTCACTACAAAAAATCAACAGAATATGAAAAACAGTAATGTAGAAAATGAGAAATAAAAACCTATAAGCAATGTTGAAAACAAATGGCAAAATAACAGGAGTCTTTTCTTATCACTAATTATTTTAAATGTAAGTGGATTAAATTTTTAAACTCTCTAGTCAAAGGACAGAGATTAGCAGAATGGATAAAAACATGATTCAAGTAAATGCTACCTTCCAGAATCTCACTTGAGACCCAAATTCACAAATAGATTCAAAGTGAAAGCATGAAAAAACATATTCTATGCAAATAGTAAACAAAAGAAAGCAAGGGTAGCTACACTAACATCATATGAAATAATGTTTAAATCAGTAAAGTTTACAAGAGACAAATATGGACATTATATATTAATAAAAGATTCAATACAGCAAGAATTATAAACATTTTCATACCTTAAAACAGATCATTAAAATATATAGAGCCAAAACTTATATAAAATTGAAGGAAGAAATAGACATATCTGCAATAGTAGTTGGAGACTTTGATTACTCACTCTCAATAATGAATACAATAATCAGAAAATAAGTAAAGAAATAGAACACTTAATACAACAAATCAAATAAATCTAGCAGACATATACAGAAGACTGTACTCAACAACAACAGCATACACATTATTCTCAAGAGCTCATGGTATATTTTCTAGGATGAGCTACATGTTAGGTCCCAAATTAGGCCTCAATAGATTTAAAAATACAGATGTCACACAATGTATCTTCTCTTATCACAACAGGATAAAGTTAGAAATCAATAACAGAATAAAGACCCAGTGCAGTGGCTCATACCTGTAATACTAGCACTTTGGGAGGCCAAGGTGGGAGGATTGTTTGAGCTCAGGAGTTCAAGACCAGCCTGAGCAAGAGCAAGACCCCATCTCTACCAAAAATAGAAAAAAATCAGCTGGGTGTTGTGGCCCACTCTTGCAGTCCCAGCTGCTCAGGAGGCTGAGTCAGGGGGATAGCTCAAGCCCAGGAGTTTGAAGTTGCAGTGAGCTATGATGATGCCACTGCACTCTACTCAGGGTGACAGAGCAAGACCCTGTCTCCAAAATAAATAAATAAATAAATAACAGAATAAAAATGGAAAATTCACAAGATTTTTTGGGAAATAAAACAACACATTCTTAAACAATTAATAGATCAAAGAAAAAATCACAAGGGAATTAAAAAATCCTTAAAGAGGAATTAAAACAAAAACACAACACACCAAAATTTATGGAATGTGGTGAAAGCACTGCAAAGGGAAGATTTTATAGCTATGAATGATTACACTAAAAATCAAGAGAGATCTCAAATCAACAACCTAACTTTACAATTTAAGTAACTAGAAAATTAAGAATAAACTAAACACGAAGCTAGTGGAAGGAAGAAAATAACAAAGATTAGAGCAAAGATAAATACAATAGAGAATAGAAAAACATAAAAGAAAACCAATGAAACCAAAAGTTGATTTTTGGAAAAGATCAACAAAATTGACAAAACTTTAGCTATATGTACTAAGCAAAAATGAGAAAAATCAAATTATTAAAATCAGAAATGAAAATGGGGGTATTACTACTAATTCTACAGAAACAAAAGGGATTATAAAAAAGTACTATGAACTATTGTATACCAACCAGTTGGATAAAGTAGAGAAAATGGAAGAACTTCTAACAACACAAAATCTATCAAGACTAAATCACAAAGAAATAGAAAATCTGAATAGATCTATAACTAGCAAGGAGATTGAATCAGTAATAAAACATTTCCTGACAAAGAAAAGGCCTAGACCAGATAGCTTCACTAGTGATTCTACCAAACATTTAAAGACTTCATCCTACTCATTCTCAAAACTTTCCAATAAATGGAAGAGGACGGAACACTTCCAAATTCATTCCATGCGGCTAGCGTTACTTCAATATCAAAGTTAGACAAAGATACTTCAAGAAATAAAAACTACACACCAATATCCCTTATGAACTTTGATGGAAAAATTCTCAGAAAAAATACTAGTGAACTAAATTCAGCAGCATATTTAAAAAATTATTCACTGTGACCACGTGGAATTTATTCCTAGAAGCAAGGATGATTCAACATATGAAAACTTATCAATGTAATATATCATATAAACAGAAGGAATGGGGAAAAAAACGTGTGATTACCTCAAGTAATGCAGAAAAAGCTTCTGAGAAAATTCAATTCCCTTTCCTGATAATAACTCTCATCAAACTAGGAATAGAAAGAAAATACCTGAACATAAAAAAAGACATAAATGAAAAACCTGCAGTGAATATCACCCTCAACAGTAAAACACTGAAAGCTTTCCCTCCACTATCAGGAACAAGGAAAGGATGGCCTCTTTTACCACTTCTACTCAACATATTACTGGACATCTGGCCAGATCAATTAGGCAAGAAAAAGAAATAAACAGCAAACAAATTAGAAAGGTAGAACTAAAATTTTCTCCATTCATAGACCATATGAACTTAATATGTAGAAAACCCTAAAGATTTCATGCAAAAAAAAAAAAACCTTTTAAAACTAATAAATAAATTTAGCAAAATATCAGATACAAAATAAACACACAAAAATAGTTCCATTTCTATATACTAACAATGAAATCAGAAAAGGAAATTATGAAACAATTTTATTTTCAATACCATCAAAAATAATAAATTACTTATCAATTAATCAAAGAGGTAAAAACAGAAAAACATTGCTGAAAGAAATTAAAGACATAAAAAAATGAAAATGCATTCTATTTTCTGGATTAGAACACTTGATTTTGTTAAGATGTCAGTATTACCCAAAGTAATCTAGACTTAATGAAATGTCTCTGAAAATCCTAATATTTTCCTCAGAAATAGAAAAATCCATCCTAGAATTCATATGAAATCCCAAAGGACCCAAAATAGCCAAAGCAATTTTGAAAGAGCAAGGTTGGGGAATTCACACTTCCTAATTTTATAACTTACTGCGAATCCACAGTAATCAAAACAATATGGTAATGTATAAAGACAGACATAGACCAATGGAATAGAGAGGCCAGAAATAAAGCCTTTAATATATGGTCAAGTGATCTTTAATGAGGGTGCCAAGATCATTCAATGAGGAAAAGGCAATCTTTTCAACAAATTGTAGTGGAAAAATTGGATATTCAAATGCGAAAACATAAAGGTGAATGCTTATCTAACACTATATCCCAACAATTAACTCCAAAGTGATCAAAGATCTATATGTAAGACCTAAAACTACAAAACTCTTAACAGAAAACAGGACAAAAGCTTCATGACATTGGATTTGCAATGATTTCTTGGGTATGACACCAAAAGCACAAGCAATAAAAGAAAAATTAGATAAATTGTTCTTTATGAAAATGTAATTATTTTGTGCATCAAAAGACACATGAACATAATAAGAAGGCAATCCACAAAATGGGAGAGAATATTTACAAATCATATATCTGATAGGTGATTAATATCTGAATGTGTACAGAATTCCTAAAACTCAACAATAAAAAAATTCAAAACTGGGCAAAGGACTTAAATAAACCTTTCTTCAAAGATACATAAATGACTGATACGCATATGAAAAGATGCTGAACATGGTTAGTCATTAGTGAAATGCAAATCAAAACTACAATACGATACTCACACCATCAGGATGGCTACCATCAGAAAACCTGAAAATAACAAGTCAACATGAGGATGTGGGAATATTAGAACCCTTGTGCCTCGTTGGTTGGAATGTAAATTGATACAGCCAATGTGTAAAAAACACTATGGCAGTTCTTCAAAAATTAAAAATAAAATTACTATACAATCCAGCATTTCTACATCTGGATATATATTCCCAAAGAATTGAAAAATAAAAAGGGTCTTGAAAAGATATTTGTACACCCATGTTTCATAGCAGCATTATTCACAGTAGTTAAAACACAGAAGCAACCCAAGTGTCTACTGATGAATGAACTTATAAGCAAAATGTGGAGTACCTACAATGGAGTATTATTCGACCTTGAAAAGGAAGAAAATTCTGACATATACTATGACGTGGATTAACCTTGAGGCAATTATGTTAATGAAACAAGGTAGTCACAAAAAGGTAAATACAGACATATTACATTATATAAGATACTTAGAGTAGTCAAAATCATGGAGACAGGAAGTAGAATGGGAGCTTCCAAGGGATGGGGAAAGGGGGAAATGAGGAGTCATTGTTTAATAAGTATAGATTTTCAGTTTTACAAGATAGAAAGAATTATGGAGATGGATGTTGGAGATAGTTGCACCACATTTTGAATATATTTAACACTACACAACTTCATGCTTGAAAACAGTTAAGATGAAAAATTTTATGTTATGCATATTTTACTATAATTTTTTTAAAAAGGTTTCCTCTAGGTAAAGTGCTTAGAGCTGTACTTCGAATTTGTTAAACACTCAACAATTAAGTATTATTATCTATTACAACAAACATTTTTATAACAGAGTAAACTAAAGCTGTGACAGAGGTAGAAACAGAAGTTTGACATCAGGTAGTCATTCTAATACAGTGCTCCGCAAAGTGTGGCAAAGGGATTGGTGGCCATCGTGATCTATTTTTTACTTGTCTGTGATGAAATATGTACATAAATAGAGAGTAAGAATTTTAAAAATTTTATAGAAACTTAAAACAATGCCTGTGGACTCTAAAATAAAAATTGGATATTGTATTCTGCATGTATTTGATCTTTTAATTTGCTTTTCTATTATATGATTTTTATTGTATTTCATATAACTGGACTGGAACTTTTTTAAAATCCTAATCTTTCATCAGAGTCTCTGAAGCAGTGTGTGATGTGAAGTTGACTAGCATGAACTTTGTTTTAACTAAACCTTCCTGTATTTCAAAGTGACTGATAATATTCTATACTTTAAAATTTATTTCAGTAGAATAATCATTTATACCTAAGAAGGAAAAAACTTCCAAATTAATGTATTTAATATTTTAAAGTAGAAAACCCACTAAGAAATATACCAATTTATCTAATATTTAGCTGCAAAGTATTGTTCTTCATGCTGGAAAATATAAAAAAATTTATACCAAATTTCTGCTTTCAAGAAGTTTACAATCCAAGTGATATATGGGGATAGTTTTGGAACTTAATTCTTGCTTCAAATAAGAATAAATAAATAGGAATAAATGTTATTAACTTCTTAGTAGGAGCAAGACCTGTGCAACAAGAAATATTTCATCAAATCGATCTTAGTAAATGTTGCAACAAGTTATGATAAAGGTCATTTTCATCCAGTCCAGGTAGCTTGCCTTAAAAATAAAATGCTAGTTGGTTCTTACTCAGTCTTCTGGGGCTGCAAACTAATGGGTCAATTTTTTGTACAAGACACATTTTTTTTTTCTCTAAGGACACTAAGTTCTTGACATATAGCTCAATTGAAAGGGCTCCATTTTATGACCAAATTGTCCCCTTTCCACTCTGAACTTTCGGATGAATAAAGGGGATAAAGTGGGTTCTAAGTAAAAAAGTATAACTTAGAGAGACAAAATATGATTCAAAGGAGAAGAATTAGGTGACAATATGGAGACATAAAACTAAAGAAATGCAAGCTATTGATAGGATAAGCCCATTCTATTCTTTCCTCATGCCTTGCCCACAGATTATTTTTGATACATAGATGAATTTTGTGCTGAAATAAAGGTTGTATTTTATGCATTAGCCAACCACCATATGCTTGTCAATAAACAACAGCTTTGAAAAATCTATTAGTTTATGTGTTATAAAGTTATCTTTTTGATGTACAAGAAGCTATTTGTTTCACAAATTTAATAATTTTTAAAAATTCATGATTACATTATTACATAAATAGTATCCTTTCTTACTTGAAGTCCTTGACATTGGCTAAGGAAAGATATTTTATCTAAACCTTACTTGAATAATTTCGTTTTACCTAAACTAATTTAAAAGGAGGCCTTCATTTATATTAGCAGATGCAGAATTGTGCCGAGAATCTATTGTTATTGATCTATGTGAAAATTATACTGTGTAGTTTTCCTTAATTGTGTGTCAAAATCCAGTTGGCTCCAGAGGATATTTATTATCAACTTCCACTACAAGATTATGTTTTATTGTCAATATTAAATTCAAGCTAAATGCAGAAATATATACCTGTTCCCAAAAAAGGCCAATAAAATACAGCACATATTAATTTATACTTGAATGAATGCAAATTTAAAAATTATTTTTTGCAGTTTTCACTATTGAGGCACTCAGAAACCATTACAATATATCACATTTGTAAAGAAAAATACATTTTACTCTGTTAACTATAGTAATACATGAGGAGTTAATATCACAAACAAAGTTGGCTGCTGTACTTAGGAATTCTGTAGTGCTGCAGTCCCCAATCTTCAGGCAGCAGACTGGTACCTGTGCTTGGCCTGTTAGGAACCGGGCCACACAGCAGGAGGTGATGGAGGGGCAGCAAGTGAAGCTTCATCTGTATGTACAGCCACTCCCCGTCACTCACATCACTGCATAAGCTCCACCTCCTCTCAGATCAGCAGCAGCATTAGAGTCTCATAGAAGTGTGAACCCTACTGTGAACTGTGCATGCGAAGGATCTAGGTTACGTGCTCCTTATGAGAATACAATGCCTGATAATCTGAGATGGAGTTGAGGCGGTGATGCTAGGGCTGGAGAGTGGCCGCAAACACAGATTATCATTAGCAGAGAGGTTTGACTGCATAATAAATGTAATGCCCTTGAATCATCCTGAAACCATCCTCCCCGCCCCCATCCATGGAAAAATTGTCTTCCGTGAAACCCGTCCTTGGTGCCAAAAAGGTTGGGGATGGCTGCTATGGTACATTCATAAGTAAAACCTTAAATTTATCTGTAAATTATAAATATAATTTAAATATAAATTTATTGAATAAATATAATTATAACATATACAATTTAAATATACATTTAGAAAGAACAACAATAAAAAGGGTTTATTTCCTAATCATTTTTACTATTAATTTTTCTGTTATTTATCACTGCCTCCTGGTAGGGCAAAACTTACATTATTGCAGAACATATTGCAGTGCTAGCATGGTATCATTAAAATATGTTGGGTTATCTCTCCCTATCTGATACAATAGTAAGGCCGTTTTAAGAAAAGGATTCAGGTGGAAGCTATATCCCTTAAGTAATATTGTTCTAAAAAATTTTTCAATAATTTTCTGTAAATTAATTAATCATTAAGGATTAATTATGGAATGAAGATTTTTTTAAAGAGGTATATTCCACTGCAAGTAATTACAAATGATCTTATTTGGAAAACGTGTATTGTGATATGTACCTTTAAATGGTGGGTATGAGATAAATCAGGACAAATCTTTACTTTGGTTTAATCCCTGATGTATAAATGTCTTAAAACCCTAAATGTGTTGTTCAGGGATTCTTTATTTTGGTTTCCTATTATTTGTTGATTTTAGACAAAAAATAAAAAGGGATCTCATTATTGCAGTAACCACCATAGATCTTTCACAAGATCAAATCACATCTATAGTTATCTATCACATCTATGTCAGGCAGCTTATAAAAGGAACACAGATAATTTCTGTCTCTTGGTATCCACACTCTCTAATTCTCTTCCCTTCACTCTGGGCAAGGCCTGTGACTTGCATCTAAGCAGTGGCAAAGATGATGGGTGTTACTACTAACCTCACTGGCTTACATAAGACAGTAGCTTCCACCTTCCTTGCAGACTCTTGTTTCTCTTGCTGGCCTTAACGGAGCAAATTGCCATGTTCCACATGCCGACATGGTAAGCAGCTGAGGGTGGCTCCCTCCAGGCAAGAATCGACATGGAAATGAGATCTCCTGTCTAACAGCCCTGAAAAAACTGAATCATTCCATCAACCATGTAAATGAAGTGGATCCTTTCCCAGTCAAAGGAGATGTCATCACTGGCTGACAATTTGATTGCAGTCTCCTAAGAAAGCGTACCAGAGAGGACCCAGCTAAAAAATGTCCAGATTTCTGATCTACAAAAACTGTGAGATAATAAACATATTGTTTTAGGCTGCTAAGTTAGGAGATAATATGTCATGCAGTAATAGATAACTAATAGAGCACCTCTGAATGGATTAAGGTGTCTAACAACAGTTCTAGGGTTGTGCTACCTAGTAAATTATTTCAATTGAACAAAATAGCTCAGGAAAAAGAGCCTACAAACTTTCCAGGAAAAGTGGGATTAGTGAAACCAATTTGCTGGTGAGTACATGTGGTACTTATTTTTCCATTCTTGGGATACTTCACTTAGTAGAATGGGTCCCAGCTCTATCCAGGAGTATACAAGAGGTGCTATATCATCATTGTTTCTTACAGCTGAATAGTATTCCGTGGTATACATATACCACATTTTATTAATCTACTCATGTATTGATGGGCACTTGGATTGTTGCCACATCTTTGCAATTGTGAATTGTGCAGCTATAAACATTCGGACACTGATCAACACCTAAGTGCACATACACGAATAACATTTATTGGCTGTCGGGCAGGTGGAGTGGGGGAGGAGAGAATGGGTATATGCATACATAACGAGTGCAATGCGCACCATCTGGGGATGGACACGCTTGAAGCTCTGACTTGGGGGGGGAGGGGAGACAAGGGCAACATACGTAACTTAAACATTTGTACCCCCATAATATGCTGAAATAAAAAAAAAGAAGAATGTCTTTAGACACTGAAAAAAAAAATGTAATTAACTCTAAGTAACTGAAACTAAGCGGTAAAGTGAAACAGAGAGAAAAGAAAGCAGTGAAACCAAAAGTTAGATGATTCTAGAACTCCTATTCTTCCTTGAACTGATTAGAATTAAATGGACAAGAATATACTAAATTTTTAAGAGTTGTGCTCCTGAAATGGGTGCATTCAAAAAGCCTGTGATTCTTTAAGCCTTAAAAATGACCTGTAGGTCTCCAATCTTGTACTGGCAGGAATCAAGATGAGAAAGCTGCTCAGCCCCCGAGGAGGGTATGTTTTTCGATGCAGGCTTCAGATGCGATGTGGCCCATAAAGATAACGAAAAAAGAAAAAACAAAACAAAACAAAACAAAACTCCCAGAGGTCATGGCCAAGGGATTGAAAATGGCTACAATGAAGCAAAATTCAGACCTAATTAAAGATCTTTGCCTTCCTCAGTGTAGGGGTTCTCATGGCCTCTGCCAAGCAGGATTTCAGAATCGCAGGACCAGGGACTGCTAGAGCTTTCCATGTTCTCCTTTTTAAATGAAACAGTTTGCTATGGTTATCCCTGTTTGGCCACTGAATATTAAATAGACAAGGAGCTGAGAATGTGTCTTTTGAGTTCAAAAGTCTCTGAGGCTCTGTGTTGAACCTGATGTTGAGGCTACTGTATATCACATAGAAATCTTAACTTTTAAGACTGAAGCTATGAATGGATGGGATATTTTGGCTTTGCCCCACTTGAGGAAGAATGAGTATATTTTGCGTATGGAAAGGTGAGCTAAATATTTGCTGACTAGAAGATGTAGCCATCCATGCTTATACCAAATAGTTCTTGTTCTCCCCTTCCCAAACACCTGGTAGCCTAAGACTTTCCTGCCCCCTGTGAAATTATACATGGCTATATGATTTTCTTTAGCCAATGAAATGTAAGACTAAATGGCATGTGTCATTTCCTAGCTGCAGTTGAAGAATCAGTGCACAGTTTGCTGCATCTCTTCCCACTTCTGAGGTGATCTTGGAAGAATGGGAAGAATGAAACTTCTATTAGAATGGGAAGAATGAACTAGAACCTTCAGGCACCCTGTGTTAAGGTGAACTACTGTGTTAAGTTAATAAGATTACTGGTATTTATTACCACAGTGTAGCCTAGCCTATCCTGAAGTCAGTCATCCTTGATTTCTGTATAATAATTTGAAAAATGTGATTCTACTTTCTTGGGTATAGTGGAAATGGTTTAGAAGAAAGAGTGTGAACTTTGTAATTGAACACATCTGAGCTTTAATTCTGGCTCAGTCATACTTACTAATTTCCAGAAAACTTCAAAAGCTCTTTGAATCTTTTTGTTCTTCTCCAAAGTGATAGAACAGTACAAACCTCATAAAGTTATTTTAAGGAATAAGGGAGAGAGCTGGTGAAAGGTATGACTATGAATAATATGTAAACATAGTAGACACCACATAACTTTTATTTCTCTCTCTTTTATTTCTACTAAAACACACTATATGCTCTTAAATTAAAGACTAAATTGAATTAAGGGATAAAATGTTATAAGTACGTAAGATGTTGGGAAGTAAACTTCAGAATTTAATGCATTAATTATCCAAAAACAAGTAGGAACTAAAATTAATTTAATGGAATGAATTCTATTTGCCATGATTGAACCGTTTTTGACAGAATGTGGCAGGACCTGATTGATAATAACTCATTAAAAAGTCTTCCATTGATTCACTTATAATTAACTTTGAGAGGTCATAAATACCAACTTATATATGCATCCAGTTTTTAAGTTTTATTTCTATTAAAACTTTTAAATTCCTATAAAATCTGTGACTTGAATTGGGATTTGGTTACTTAAAATGATGAGATCTAAATATTAACTCGAATCCATGTTTTATTTAATATTTTTGTTATTGACTATCCTACCTGTGATATTATTGAGAAGTCATAGGATTTTACTGCAATGTATATATATTTTTAAATCAAGGTTGTCTATCAGATACAATGCTCAAAGAATAAACTTGTGAGTTCAGTGTCATTTAGTTATTTTACCTATTATATATATAGAGAGAGAGAGAGAGAAAAAGAGAGAGAATGTGTGCTAGCCTAATAATATATAATCTATCAATATGAAATATTATAGAATAGATTAATCTAAAACTTTACCACACATTTCTAGTAGTTATATAGAAGTTCATTATCAAACTTTTTCATCTAACAACTATTCTTTTGGTAATATTGCATAATTTCTTCTAAACAGGCAATGAAAAACATTTATTGTTAATATAGATTCCAAATGATTATGTTTACAATAACTGATTTACTTGATTTAACAGATAGCTGATTTTACAAAGATCACAAAGAAAAAGAAAATATAGCCAAATTCAAAACAATTCTAAAGTTCTCCATTGAGATTATTTATATATATCTTGTTCTTGACAACACTTTAATTATACCTCTCCTCTGCACATAATGAAGCATATTCTGAGGACCAAAATACTACCTTAGTTTTGATCTTATTTTATTAGTTTTATCTTGCTATTTCTCTAATTTTATATTATTTTCCCCTAAAACTTCCTACCAATATGAAGCATCATAATATGTTCACTAAAAAAAAAAAAAAAGGCCATTTGCCAAAGTATGCTCTTAAAATTTAAATGTTTTTTAGCTAAATTTAGAAGCAAAAAATATGTATGTACCCACCATAGGAAAAAGATAGACTTAGCTATATGTATGTTTTCAATGTTACAGTCTATTTGTCAAAAATATTGAATTATTCAGTATTTCACACAGATAACTTTCTGACTTCATATTTAAACCCATTTCTTTAAAGGAATGAAAATAGGTGTATTACTGATTCATTATCTCTCAATATATATTCCTGAACAGTTAAGGAATTATATGAATGATTATTATATAATTCCCTAGTGAAAAGATGTATTGCCTGAGTCTCATTATGAAAGTTTATATAAACACGTTTAAAAATTTCCTCTAGGAATAAAGATGATTCTAAACACTGATAGAAAAATAAACTAGAATAATGCAAATTTTAAAGTGCTAAAACTTTAAGATGTAAAATTTTGTTAATTTCATAAAAAACAGCATTTGTGTCTTTACTTATTTCTTAAAAAATATGTTACATATAATGTCTTAAATATGATATATGATATGTATAAACTATGTGTCATGCACAAAATACACATGTATGCACTTACACGTACATGTATATTCAAGTGCGTATACATATAAAATATTAATGGTTTCTGAAATTAATAAAAATAAATGCTTAATACAGAGACCTCATTATTTTTCCATCTCTTATTTATGAGCCCACAGCATAATATTATGACAACATCCATCTTAATTAGCTGTCTACTATATACCAAATACATGCATTATCTGTGATTCTCACTATAACCCTCACAAGTTAGGGTTGCGACAACTCCATGTTTGAAAAACATGACATGGTATGGAAATAACTCTAAATAGTACGTATAAAGCTCAAGATTAAAACCTAGGCCTATCTAATTCTAAAAGCTGTGCTTTCTTCCACTGCACAACAAAAACATTTCTCCAAAATATTTGTGAACTGACAGAATCTCAAGGCTGATTCATTATCTCTCAATATATATTCCTGAACAGTTAAGGGATTATATGAATGATTATTATATAATTCCCTAGTGAAAAGATGTATTGTCAGAGTCCAACCCAAAGAGGCATAAGTGTTGCATAGAAATCTTTGAAAATATATCTAGTATACTTACTTTAATTTCATTCCTACCAATATTTTCGTCATGATTTCCACTGTACCAGAAACTACTTCTAATGTGGTATGTTCTTGATTGTGGTCTACAATTGTACTCAATAATTCACTAATAGAAATCTGACATCGGCTTGTGGTGCAAGAAATGTTTTCTCTAATTCAAAACTATTATTGATTTTAAAAGAGATTTGGTTATATAAATATTAATAGTACATTTGGCCTATTATAAATAATTTAAGTTGAGCAAAAAAAATGTTGTGCCTTAAAATTATTCTCATAATAGTTTATATCAACTATGCAAAGTTCTAAATGCAGATACATTTTAAAAACAATTATTTCCCCAAGCTTATGGGCTCATCTTAGTGGTTCTTATAGAACTACTTGGAATCTAAGCAATGTGCTAAATAGTGAGTTAAACATTCTTAGCTATATTTATTGGCCTACGATATGCAAATATTAGTATGCAGTGTATTTAATTATAGATTATATAATAATAATTCCTTTTGCCTTTGAAATGGGGTAAAGTTGAATGGAAAAAATTAATAATGGGGAAAGCCAAATCACTAATTCACCAACATGAGTCATCTGCTATTCCAACATGGTTAATGATCCACTATGAAAAATGATAATGAAAGCAGGGCACAGGTGCATTTGCACTTCTCTTTTAGCCCCATCAGGAGTACCTTTCAGCAAGCAAAATATGTCTGTTGTCTTTGGGGACAGAGAGTAAGTAGATTTGGGAACTAGTGCCCATGGGCAGTGTAAAGGAGCATGGTTCACATTGTCTGAAATTGCTCATGCCCTGGTTCATCCAGCTGGTAATGAAGCAGTCAGCATCCCATCTCTGGAGTGGAATAGGCAATTACTCTAGCTTGAAACTCTGCCCTTGCAAATTGAGTGTGGCAACAATTCACATTGGCTGTCATTATAAAGTCTCTCAAAACAGGATACCTATCCGTATCAGTTCAGAAGAAAAAAATCAGACATGGCTATAAAGTTTACCTTAACTCCCAATAGATTATTGTATATTGATGATACGGATATTTATTGTGCTTTCTGGGAGACCACTTTGTAGAGTTTTATTCTTCAATCTTACTCCAAACTGATTTAAATAAATCTAGAATTCCAGTCACATAGAATATTTCTGTAGAGTCTCATTAACCGCCCTCCTGTCTTGCAATACATTTACAGAAAGAAAATATTTCTCATTCTCGTTGTAGTCACATTTTAATGCTTTTATAAGCAATCAAAGAAAAAGAAAACTGCCCTGGGAGTTTGACTCTTGAATGTACAGGTAACACCATTCTGTACCTGTAGCTCTCAAACCTAGCTCATGTCGGTGTTTTCTAGGAAGTTTTTAAAACAATACTAGCACCCTGGCCTCACTTTACACAAATTATTGGAATTTCTGGTGGTAGGATCTACAAGTGGTTGATTTATAAAAGTACCACAGATAATTCTAGTCTGTACAAGGTAAGCAGTATTAAAGAGTTAACATGCATACAAATCACTTGAGAAAGTATTTAAATTGTCGATTCTAATTCAGGTGTTCTGCAGTGGGAACTAAAAATCTAGATTTTTATCAGATTATACCAGATAATATGGATGTTTCTAGATTGTGGATTGCATTAGTAAGAGGCCAGAATTTAGATCAGCACTTTCCTAGCTTAATAACAGAATTTCCTAGGGAGCTTTAACAAATTCTTATGCCCATGACACACTCTCAACTAGTTACATGAGAATTTCAATGTGTACAATTTAGTCACCAGTTTTAAAAGTGTTACGAGTGATTCAAATATGCGGACAATGTTGAGAATCCCACTGATTTGGATGTTCTCATCACCCACAATTACCTGACAACTTTTCCCTGACTTTTCTCATTGACTTATTCACACCAAAATCTTTCATTCAACAAGTCTTGAAAACTTTGATTTCTCCCTCGGCAGCGCCTTCAAATCAGTTGCCATGTTTTATTCACTCTGTATTTGAAATATCTGTTAGCACTCATATTCTCTCCCTTATAACAGTCATCATAGATTTAAGGTCTTTATTCCCCCTATTATGGTCTATAACATTTGTTTCTAATAACATATCTAACTCAAATTCTTTGCAAAATGATTCAATATATTTTACTTTCTTATATATGACTACGTCTCTGCCTTTTTTTTTTTTTTTTAAACAGAGTCTCGCTCTTTCACCCCAGGTAGAATGCAGTGGCACCATTGCAGCATGATAGCTCACAGCAACCTGAAATTCCTGGGCTCAAGCAATCCTCTTGCCTCAGCCTCTGGAGTAGCTGGGACTACAGGTGCACCCCACACCTGGCTAATTTTTCTATTTTTCACAGGGTCTCACTCTTGCTCTGGCTGGCCTGGAACTCCTAAGCTCAAGCAATCCCCCTGCCTCAGCCTTCCAGTGTGCTAGGATTACAGGCATGAGCCACCATGCCCAGCCCTCTGCTGTCTCTGTAATTCAGAATACTTAACTACATCTTTATATCTTGACAATCCGTTAAATCTTAAAAGCTACCTTTAAATCTCACACACCAAACAAAATAAGAATCTCCCCTTTGGATCCTGATATATTGTATTTAGTTATACATTGCTCTTAGAACAAATTGTCCAATAATTATTCTTGATGTTTGCTTTATCTCTTTCTCAAATTTCTCTCGTTAGACATTAATATACATCCCCAGAAAACCCTGGCCAAGATACATAATCAATGTGTATTTACCAAATTTAAATATATAAATATTTTTTTGGGTAACTATCATGTGCATATTAGTTTGGAAAATGATTTCTTACTGTAAGAAATTTGCCATATACAGAATTTGAATCTGTAAAACAAATACCACACAAGAGGATATACCTAATTCTCCAATTAATGAATGAGTTTCATAGCAAAACTGAATATTCTGGAATCAAGGCAACTGTAATTTTACTGGTACATAGTATTTGGGACATACCAGGTTCCCAAAAAGTAGTTTTTCAAAATTCAAAGAGAGGGATACTTATGTCAACATGGGCTTTGAAGATAAATTTTAGGATTTGTAAAGCTTGTGAATAGAGATGAAAAGGTATGCTAGATGAGAAACAACATGATCATAAAGCCTGAATGGGAAGAAATGCAAATAGAAGGTTGTATGGATAATGAAGACAGAGGTTTGGCTAACCCTGTGTTTGGTGGTTATTGAATGTTTGAAATTGGTAATGTCTGATAAACAAAAATTTAGAAAGTATTTATTAATTAGTTTCATGTTGCAGAAAAAAACAAAACCAATTAAAAATATTTCAAATAGCATTTAATCAGCAGAAAGATCATGGTTGAAAATCAAGTACATTTTTATTACTTACCTTGAATAATTTAGGACTTTTCCCAAGTGAAACATGATTTGAAACTGGTTGCAGGATTTCTTGGATGGCTGTTCTAGAGTGAAACAATAGAGAAAACTTCAGATGAAGTTGATTGGTACATTCATGTCCTTAGAGAAAATGCTATTCCTATCATTATGAGAGGAAAAAATGATTTATTACAAAAATCTTTGATAAGTCTTTAATTGTAATTATAGACACAGAATTAGTTCACATATAATTATAGTTATATTATTGTTTAAGATAATAAAAATTTAATTATAAGCATAATTTATTATTTCAAAACAAATATAGTGGTATATAGATTTCTTAACTGCTATCAGAACATAATAATCCAGTTTTATAGCTACAAAATTTTATAAAATTTTGCAACTTTTCAAGAAGCAATTTGTCATTACGTTAAAATTCCTTAATCTTTGCATTTATTCTTGCCCTGGAATTCGTAAATGCAGAATTTTTCAGTGTCTCACTTACCAAGTTTGTTTTTTTTTTTAATATTTGCCAACAGTTAGATTCCTTGGTATCTTGACTTTTTTTTCGTCTCTTGTGGCACTTCCCTTTATCCAGTTATTTTCAAACATTTTCTTTCTACAGAATCTTTTTGAAAGGATACTAGGATGCCTCAGATATTACCAAATAAATCTGATAGCAGTTTAAATTGAGTTTTCATGTTGTATCTTTAAATGTCACGCAAAATTTGTACATATGCCCCGTCACATTAATTTTAATATTAAACACTGCTTTGTATTAGTTCTATTTAGGTAGAACATGCAATCAATGAAATATACCACACTTAAGCCCGATAAATACTACCACATACCTTTGTAGGGAAAGGTTCTTCATCTAAATTTGAAAGAAACAATTTCAACCCATCATACATAACTATGAATGTGAATCATCCTTTTCTTTTCAAATAAGTATGCCATCTACATCTCTGAAAAAACTTGTATCATTTAATATACTGCCTTTTAAATGGCATGCAAATACAACAAATATTTCTGCCTTTAAGAAGTTTGAAGTTGAGAACAAGGTGTAAGACACAAATATAAATGATAGAAATTAACATACCATAAATATGTTGTACAATGAATGATAAATGAATAATATAGCTTTTAAAGGTGGATAAGACCAAACTTTCTAATGAGGATAATCAGGAAAATCTTTGTAAAGAGGTATCATTTAAGTTGGTCATTAAAAATGAATAGGATTTTGGCAGGTAGACTTGGAAATAGAAATGCCTGGAAAGAAGGAAACATCTCACTAAGCAAAGGCAAAAAATAGAAATATGCAAAGCCCTTTTCAGGAATAAAATAATAAATTGATTTTAATTGTCAGAGAGAGTACATATAATAGATGGAGCAAAGACTGAAGGTTTTTAAATTGAGAGTGACAAGAAAAAAATTCTTCTTTAAAAAGTTATTTTGATGGTGAAATATGGGATGGCAGGAAAGCCACTCAGTAATTTAACATCTATAATCTATGTGTTATGCTTTTTTCAATAGAGTATAGCTTAAAAAATCATTGCCCAAGAGAACTGAAAGAATCCAGTTTTAAACAATAATTTCTTAGGTGTTTTTTTAACTATAAGGTCAATTTTATCAAAACTTTTTGGAAGGTATTCAAACACACATAAATTTAAAATTAAGAAGGCACAAAGACAAATCAGTATTTCTTCTCTGGTAATTACTGGGTAATTCAGATTAACCTCTAGTCTGAGAACCATTGAAAAAGATGGAAAACATTTTTGAATGTTTAAATATATAGGATAAATAACAATACAGTAAGGATTTATAGAACCTATTTCTAGGACAAGAAAATACAATGATATGAGCTCTGATATTGAAGAATTTTTTTTAACTGAAAGCTGTTTATGGATTCCATATTATGATATAAGTAACTAAGGGGCTGATATGCTGAGTAGAGTGGTCAAAAGAGTCACAGAACTAGGAAAAAAAAACAAATGCTTTTTGAGTACCAAGCATTTAGATCTTGGCAAATCTTCCATGATATGTGTAGGCTTTCATCATTAGGTTAGGAGAAAAATGGAAATAACCCTTGAAAGGACTGTGGCTCAGTTTTGAATCATCCGAATCCCTGGTTGCATAAGGTGATCTGGGATATCTGAGTGTCCTTAACTTCCATGGAGAAATTTGTCATCATGCTGTAAATGTATGTAACTCATAAAGTCATATCTTAATTTGATCAAAATTTTGAATGAAAAAGTAATTCAAGATCCTTTCCTCTTTCCTAAGGTTTTATCTGTGTACCCATTCATTCAACAATAATTATTTGAATGCCTGATGTTTAATCAAGCACAAGCGGTAACAACAGCATATGGCTCATAACCACAAGAGAACAAAAAAGAAGGAATAGAAACAGTCCATGGGTTATTTAGGTAATGAAGATCTCAGACATGGATTTTACTATTAATATGCCAATAAGTTCTAGAAAATAAGAGATCTAAAATTTCAAAAAAGTACTAGAAATCAGAAAATATCCAAATGAAAATTCTAGAATAAAAATACAAAAACTGTAATAAATAATTTGATAGATGATTTTAATAGCATATTAAATTCATTTGAAGAAAGAATTATAATAGTAACTTGGAAAATAAGTGAAAATAAAAGATCCATAATAAAGTACAGAAAGAAACAAAGATGGAAATTTGCCAAAGAGTATGTAGATAATAAAGTGGAAAATTTTAATGTACGTGTAATTTCAATTTCAGAAAGAAAAACAGAGGCAGAACACATAAATGAAGAGAAAATGGTCTTTCTTTTTCTAAAAGTGATGAAAGACATCAAACCACACATTCAAAAGCACTACAAACCAGAATGCACACTCAGAGGTTTTAGTAAAACTGTTGAAAACTAAAGACAAATAAAATCTTAAAAGCAACCAGATGGTAAAGAGAGAGAACGAGGGTATAATAATGAGACTGTGAGCTCAAAAGAAACAATATAAACCAGAAATCAATTAAATTATATTTCTACAGTGAGGAGTACATGTATCTGCCAACTTAAAACTCTATATTTCTGAAAGAAATTTTTCAAAAATAAAACTGAATTAGTATCTTGGGTTAAACAATCAACAGTAGCAAATAAGTGAATGAATAAATGAATGAATAAATGAAAAAATCAAAGAAATTTGAACGCTGTATATTTTATATTATTTAGCAATTATCATTAATTATCTTAAATATCATGGGGATGGCGGTTATGATTTTTAAAAGACTTCTTGAACACACAGAAATACATACCGAATCTCATTATCAACTTCTAAATTGATTTAATATATTCCCTAATATAATTAATATATCTTCTTGAATGGAAAATTAATCCAAGATCCTTTCCTCTCTTCTAAGATTTTATCTGTTTACCCATTCATTCAACAATAATTATTTGTATGCCTGATATTTATCAAGAACTGTGTTAGACACTGGAGGTTAAAAAATACATGGAACAGTTCCTTTCTTCCTATATCACGCTGTATCTAGGGATACAAAAAGGCAAGCAAAATCTTATGTTACAATATGAAAAGTATGTAGTA
Organism: Avahi laniger; assembly: GCA_963575035.1. Taxonomy (NCBI): domain Eukaryota; kingdom Metazoa; phylum Chordata; class Mammalia; order Primates; family Indriidae; genus Avahi; species Avahi laniger. Next base: position 24,525 of record CAUYSK010070842.1, read on the forward strand.
AATTGAATAATGTCTGGATAGTAATTGTTGAATAAAGAATTATGATAAATGTATATGCAAAATTCCATAAGGATAATGTAAGGAATCACGAAGACTGAAAATGGAAAAAATAGGGGGAAAAAACCCAATGTAATGTCTGCATAACTTCAAAAAACACTGGTATCATATAATAGACATTAGTGGTAGAAGCGGCCCCAAAAGATCCCCTGGGCATTTCTACACCACCCTTCTCTTTGAATCTGGCCAAGCTAGCACATAATGGAGGAAGAAATTCTATACTTGGTAAAACTAAAAAATAGAGAAAACTGTAAATTATAAACTATGAAAAATACCAGTCAAATATGAGTGCTGGATAAAATTGAACAAAAGACACACAAAGAGTTCACAAAGCCCTAAGACTTTGTGATGTGTATATTGAATGTATCTGTATAGACACAGAGCTCCTAATCAGTGTTCCCTTGCTTGAAATAGCAAATTATGGTAGCATAAGAAACACACATAAACCTATGTCACATATTATAGTAAGTAAGGTGGTCTGTAAGAGAAAATTTGAAATCACCATGAATGCACTAGATGCACAAACATGGAAGCTTGAAGGAGAGGTGGCAGGTGGCAATTAGGTTTGCACCTGGTAAAAAGACTGTGATAATGAATTATCTTGAACTTAAATCATCACATAAAAAAGTATAAAATATTACGCTCACTGTGCACAATAAAGAATCCTTATTCTTGATAAAAAAAAAAAAGGAAAGTGGGATCACTCAGTGCTGTGACTGGTGATGAATGATCAGGACAGACAATACAGTAAACTTGGTGAGAAAAAAATTGGTAAGAGTTGGCTCTGCATTAATATTACTGGAGAGTGCAGGTGGATTGCACCAGAACTAAGTCCAGGGGCTCAAATAATCACACCAAGATATTCTTTTTCTCTATCTACAAATTTTGCTTTGCTTTTCTCTGTGTTGTCTTTATTCTTAGGCAGAATCTTCTTCTTAATGGCAATGATGGGCATAGCCTTATTACTGACAATCTCTGCAAAGACAGTATTTTGTTCTCCATTATTTCACTAAATGTTCAAAGACCGAATCTCATTATTCTGTCTTGGTGTGGATACCATGGAGTACTACTCAGTTGTAAAAAATGGAGAACTAATACCTCGTGCATTATCCTGGAAAGAGGTGGATCCCATTCTTCTAAGTGAAGTACCACAAGAATGGAAAAACAAACACTACATGTACTGATCATTAAATTGGTACACTTAGTGCACATATGGAAGTAACATTCGTTGGGGATCAGGCAGGTGGGAGGGGGAAGGAAAGGATGGGTAAATTCATACCTAATGGGTGTAGTGAGCGCTGTTGGTGGATGCTTGTAGCTTTGACTTGGATGGTATAAAGGCAATTTATGTGACAAAAGCATTTGTACCCCCTTAATATTCTGAAATTTTTTTTAAAAAAGATCAAATCAATTGCTATGGTAAAGAAGATAGGATCATCTATTTAATCATATGTGAGTTATTTCTGGGGCTAAATGGTAAAGTCAGCCTCACCTAAACCATATGTACTATGAGTTGATTTCCAAAAGGAGGAAAACTAAGGGGTTTACTACTAAATTTTAAAAGTACGATACACCAGGCAAGCAAAAAATTATAATTGACTGAACTGAAGAAGCCTTCTTAGAAAAAGTTTAAATGATGAAATCAACTTAATGAGGCAAAGCATGAAGAAGCACTATGTTAAGAGGCCTGGTAATGAGTGTCTAAAATCTAAAAGCAGAAAAATATATTTAACTGTATTAAGAAATTGTGGGAATTATAGTTATTGGCAGAATATTTACGTTATAGATTCTGGTGATGTAGAAATGAGAGTACATAGTTTAGAATGTAAGATAATGCTTTAAAAACCAACAATTGTACAAATGAAAGTGTAAGTGACAAATCAGTAGATGAGGACTTATGCTATTATTCTGGCATATATTATACAATTTAATTAATTTTGAATTTAATTTTACACTTTAATATTTCAAATTCTTCAAATTTGTGCTCTACCCTCTACCACAAAGTTTGATTTTACTAACCAGTCTATCTTATTAATTGAATTAATTTTATTAATTAAATTAAATGTCTTAATTAAAAAACAGAAATTTATTTTCTCATAGTTCAGGAGAATGGAAGTCTGAGATTTTAATTGACATTAAAATGTGAAATAGTTTTTACTTTAGCCCCACAAAGGAAATGACCCATTATGCCCTCATGTGCACATGTTGGAAACAGGAAAGGTTTCTTAAAATCTTCATACACATGGAATTATCTCCAGATTGCCTTTTGCTATTGAAGTGAAGAATTGGTTTAGCCAAATCTGTGAATATTTAATGCAAAGATGAAATTCAAATGTTACCAGATATAAGTTTTGGCACTCTCAAATGCAGTGATCCTGAAATACTTAGAATGAGATTAATTTAAAGTAGGCTGATACGTTTATTTCTCAAAAATGCAAATCATCTGCATGGAAATATTTAACCACAAAATAGAGTACTATTGCTAAGTGTTTTGGCTTAAAATTTTGTGGGACAGACATGAGATGTCTTTCACCACATGTCTAAGAGAGGTGTCATAATGAATTCTGAAGCTGGGAATGAACTAATAAACCCTCTAGTACAATGAGACACCTCCTTCATGATATCCTTCATGGTTTCACAGTTTTTAGGGCTAATTAAAAGCAGGTCAAATACACATTTCTTCATCTTAGCCCTAAAAATGAGAACAGAGTCAGCTTTTTGAGCTCTAGCCAGATGCTGATTTTGTAACCTTAGCTATGTAGACTAACTGCTAATAGCTCAGGATCTGCAACTTTCAAAGTTATTTTTAGGACAAATCAGTTAATGAGCAGGTACAAACTTTAAGCATAAATGAGCAGCAGGGCAGAGGCAGCCAAATGTCAGGGAGAGCCTCAGATGGTAAGACAAATTGTAATTATTTAATCCAGTTATGGACAGTGTTGAATAAAAATGAACAATTGTCAACTGCTATCTAGTCAAAAGGTTTAATTTTTATGCCCAGGAAGAGAAATGCACAGAAAACATAAATACATATTGCACGTCAAAGTAGCTTACTCTTGCTGTCATTCATGCAAACAGAAAACATAGTTTCCTTTTCTTTTTGGAGTTTCCTTCATTCTACCATATTAGCTCTAATACTTGCATTATAACACTAATGAATACTATGTCTTTGTTTTGTACAACCTTATTTGTAATGACGAGGCTGTGCATAGTCCTTCAGCATATTATAGAAGGCTCCAAGAAACCAGCATGGTCATAATTCACTCTCTCCACTACCATCCTAATACCAACCTCTGGGCCTTGCCTCCACCAAGAATTAATAGTCAGTGTCAGGCAAAGGCTCAAATAAATCAGTTAATTTGCACTGAGGAAATTACATAAGGTTACCAGCATCTAGGAAATGATGAAATCTAGGGACAGAGAAGGAAATTTTTCCAGAGACATGGCATGATACAGTCTGAAAATTTTAGTTGCTACTCTGCTTGGTTTTCCATGTAGAGCGGAACAGCAGGGAAAAAGGGCCCGAGAATTGGGTTGTTTGGATGAGCTACTATTATGATGTTTTTAAAAACATACCTTTTCGTACCTTATTGTTTATGGACTATTAACCTAGGGAACATGATATTGGCCCAAAACTTCTTCCCAAAATATTTTAAGTTGTTCTTTTCTTTAAGAAAAAAAAAGTTTATTAAAATTATATTCCTCAAACATTTCACCAGCAGACAACAGAGGTGAACTGGTTATATATGTTTCATTTTGTTTTGTTTGTTTTGTTTTGCTACCATCACTGTTCCTAATGACATCCTGTATTTTGGGAGGAGGAATACTCCTATCCCATTCTGAACAATCTGTGGGAATGGTAACATAAGGTGCTATGCTCTGCCACAAAGAAAAGAAAAACCAAAACCAAACCCTTGAGGCTTCTTCTATCAAAACTAGATCATTCTTCTCACTGCTAAGACACAGTAAAGAAAGAGTAGGTAAGTAATCAAACTAAGCTTAGCCAATTAACTCTCTTTCTCAGAATTTGAATAATAAGGGGAGTAATAAAGACAAGTAATTGAAATGTGTTCGTCCATCCTGCCAATACACAGAAATGGCATAATGTTCAGTGCCATTGAGACTTTAAAGCTTCCTTTTCCTACATGTTTTGAGACTAGATCTATAGCCCTCCTTTAAACCTTGTGAGCTACCTCTTGTCCACCCAGTAAGCATGTTTTAGTTTAATTTAGACAGAGTCAGAAGGTAGTGCTTGAAACCAAAGTGTTTGCACTCTGAGACAGAGTGCATTAGAAAAAAAAAAACTTTAAAATGGATTGGTATTGTGGTGTTTTCAATCAAAGAGGCAGGCAAGGGTTTTGATTTTGGAGGAATTTTATCCTTATTTTTGATGTATTATTGGTGAAGGACAGCTAGGAAAGCTTGACCCGACATGCTTACCAATCGAAGGCTTTCATAAACAGAAGTGCAACTGATGATGATGGTGGAGGGGGTCAAGTGACGGTATGTCAAACAGACATCTCTTGTCATAGAAATGCAAGTTTGATTGACTCTCACGTTGTCATTTTAAAATTGAACCAGTGGAGCCATTAAATGAAAACTGTAGAAGGAGCCATGATTTTCTTCTCCCTATTAGATGATAAACAGTCTTATGTTACCTGGAGTCATAAAAAACAATCACAATAGACTTAGGATGATTAATGTAATGCAGCAATCAAAACTCTGAACACTATTTACAATTAAATCATTTTTCCTCCTTTGGCCAGGGCCAACTTCTAGCAGGCTATCTGTTGCTTGGGACGTTAGTAGCATGTTCTTTGCTTTTATTCCTCAAGTGTGCTAACAACTTTGCTGCCTCAGCTGTTAGTGCTGATTTCCACCTGAATGCCCGTGGTAGAACTGCATTTCTTGGCCTCTTTGTGACTGGGTGGAACTGTGTCAATAATTCTGGCCAGTGAACTGTAAGTAGGGACCAGCATAAGTCATTTACATGACAGAATATTTAATGGTTGATGCAAAATCTCTCCTTTGGACACAGTGAGCAGCCACATGCAAGAGAGTTATTCACCTAGGCCTCTTCTGAGCAGACATTCTCTTCCAATCCCACTAACCAACAAGGGAAATGCAGTGGGAGCAAGAAATAAATGGTTCTACTAAATGACTGAGATTTTAGAGTTTGTCATTACACCAGGACAACTTAGCCTCTTATGACTGGAAATGGCATGCTGCAGTAACAACACACACACACACACACACACACACACACACACACACACCCATACACCCCTATAATATGTGGCATTGGTTTAAGGGCCAGGTAGCAAGCAATGGAAAAACTGATATTAGACTATGGAAAATGACATCTGAGTTGATAATTTGAAAGATACTTACTTGATGAATTTGTAGCATGAAGGGAAGAAATTGAAAACCAGAACATTACCAATGTGTTTTGGTTGCCAGTGGCTGAGTTTGGCAAGGAAGGTGTTTGTCAGGAAATAATATGGTGGTTTTCAACCAGAAATGATAAAAAATCAGAAGAGTCCTGAAATTTGGGAGCTTCCATGGTTGGAAAATGAAACTACTTTTTATCACCTACTAGTAAAAATTTAAACTGAAAAAGTCTGTGAGTAAAAAATGTCGATTAGAATTCAGCCTTGTAGCAAGGATCAAATCAAGAGCACAGTCCTCACATGCATTGTTAAAACCATAAAAATAAATTTTATTCGTCTTGGAGCAGAGACTCAGTTGAAACCGTGGTGCCCAATTACTTTGAATTGGACAACGTGGCTCAGGGATATGAGACCAATGTGTGACTTTCCCATAGACATATGAAAAGCTTGAAGTATTTGCAATTAATTCTGGAGAGAGAAAGAAGCAAAAATGGGAAAAAGCAAAGAAGTAGAGCAAATATAAGAGATGTATCTAGAAAAAAACTGAGGATGTGGCTATTTGCAACATGGAGATGACTGGAAGCAAATGGATTGCATTCTCATCACTATGCGCTTCCCAAGTCCTGCTGTCAAAAGAACCATCAGCCTGCTTTGAAAGAACCTGTCAATGTTCAAGACTTAAAATGACCTTTGGTTCCCCTGCCATACTTTGGCAAGACACATGCTGTGAAATATGCTTAACTTCAAGAAGAACATATTTCCCAATTTCATATTTCCCAATTCAAATGTTATCAAAGAATACTGGAAAAAAGACAGAAGGGATCCAGTTACCCCAGAGAAAACAATAGGATTACTTACTGAGAGTAGGGGAGAAAATAAGGGCCTAAACCATTCCCCATTCCCCATTGCCAGGATTAGGAGCCTTTAAACATCTGTTTTTAAATTTGCTATAGAACAGACATTTTAAAAATGAGATTGCTTCCTGTGGTTATTCTGTCCTGGTTTTGTTGTTGCATTTTGGCTGTGTGGGTAGCAGAGAACTTGTCTTTTTGTTCGTTGGCCTCCAAAATCAAGAGGAAATACATCGAACCTCATACAGAGACTACTAGTCATCACTTAGGAGTCCTAGACTTGGTTGTATCTGTTGGGAAGAAGGTGGCATAGTTTGACTGCAAAAGAGAAAATATTTAAATTATTATTTTTTAGCTGGAAAGGCAGGTTATGGCAGGTGTTGGTGATGTTTATCAAATATTTCTCACTCTCAATCTTCTGTATATGTGGCAACACTGTTCTTTCTGTAGTGCTGTGATAGGATGGACCATATGCCTGGCTCTGGACAAGTTGTGAGTGAAAGTTGGCATTGAATTGTTGATGTGAGATCACTTTATTGATCAGTTACAATGTGCTAATAACTGCACCAAACATTTTAACTTTACATCTATTATCTCTTTTAAGCCTCATAGGATCCTTATGAAGCTGTTTTATTATTTCAAATTTTAGATGAGAACATTGAGGCTTGAAGAGGTTTACAGTTCAATTGCTAAGTGGTTTGTTGATGCTGTTGTTTTTAAGCTGTCTGCTACATTAACTACTATTAAGTGGAATGTGTATCAGCTAGTAGAAAGAAATTTAGGGAAACAACCTGCCTCATTCCTATATGGTTTCCTATATGTTTTGGTATATTTTGAATATGATTTAAAAAGAAAAAAATTAATAAACTTCATTTTAAAATGTCCAAAGTGCTTATGTTTAACTTTATTTTCCAAAATTTTAAACATTGATGTTCTACAGGAAGTGAACTAACAGCATATTTTACTTCCCTTTTTTTCTTGTAATGTTGCAAAATGGAAGGCATGATATACCCATATTGAGAAATATCTATTGCCATAGTAAATATGTCACCTCACTCATAATTTTCTATCAATAGATATTTTCAAATGTACGTACAAATATTTTCTATGCTTTCTCTGCGAGAACAGCTTGTAAGGTTCACATTTCAAGAGGGATTCCCCCTTAGCTTTCTCTCTGGCACCACCCACTCTTTCTTCTCTTATTATTTTCAAACTTGTCCTGTTCATTATCTTGTTATAGTTCTTCGCCATTAGTCAAGAGGCTCACTTATCACAGCTGTCATCCCCAATCTTGCTTGAGAGCAGCACAATAAGGGATTTCACAGGATTAACATTCTCTCTTGAATATGCGAATACCTAGGCATTAATTGTTGATTTTGTAGTTAGTAGGAGTGTAGGCCTACTGGCTTCCTCACTGTGCTACTTTATCAAGCACATACTAAGTGACACTTAAAAATGCTCTGAACTTTGCAAATTTGTGCCTTTAAGTCTTAAGTTGCCACTTCAACCTGCAACGAGCAACTGTGCCCATTTTTCCACATATACAACTTCAGCAGAGCCATCCTGAAGCATCAAGCACTTTTCTTGAAGCTAAAGGATAACTGGAAAACATACGAAGGAATAAATATCTTCTGTAATCCTTGCTCTTAAAGCTACTTTGAAATGAGTTTAGGTGAAT
>CAUYSK010070842.1:35000-43039 GCA_963575035.1 Avahi laniger
CATATTAGAACAGATTCCATCATAATAATCTCAACTTAACCATCTTTAAAGACCCTATTTCCAAAGAAGTTAACATTTACAGATACCCGGGTTTGAGACTTCAACACCTTTTTGGAGGACATGATCCAATCTATAACATCACTCTTCCAGAGTCAAGGATGGAAATAACTTCTCTGCCACTACTTTCAGTTCTAGTTTCCTCACACACATATCTCTATAAAAATGACATCATAAATAAACTTCCTAATTATTATATTTGAGCATATTATGTTTACTGTTGGAAGCCTAATTATATTAATGTAAAAGTCTATTACAATAATCTAGAAGATAAAAAGGTGTAGGTTGTTCCAGAATGGTAACAATATCAGTGGTGAGATGTGATCACCATTCTGGATACGATAGATAGATAGATACATATAAAAATATTTATATTTAGCTATATGTATACCCATGTATAGGTTGATAGATATGTAGATACATGTATCGATATGCATATAAATATATAGATAAATAGATCTATATATACAAATAGGTATATTTGATACTGTATATAGACAGACATAAATATAAAGAGCCATAAATATAGATAAATACAAATATCTATGAATAGCTAATATACGTATATAAATATCTATATCTAGAGAGAGAACAAAAAAGAGGGAGAGATAGAGACAAAAAGACAAAGAGAGAAAGAGATTTATTATGGAAATTGGCTCACATGATTATCAAGGCCAGAAAGTCCCAAAATCTGCCTTCTGTATGCTGAAGAACCCAAAAGGCTGGTGGTGTAATTCAGTTCAAGCCTGGAGGCCTGAGAACCCTGAGAGCCTAGGTTGTCTGTCATTCCCCCGCCAGAGTCGGAATGCCTCAGAAGGGAGGAGCAGAGTTCCTGGTGGAAGTCCTGGAGACCAAAGGCCAGAGAATCTGGAGCTATGATGTGCACATGCAGGAGATGATGGATTTCCCAGCTTAAGAAAAGAAAGGGAATTCATCCTCTGCTTTTTTGTTCTATTCCAGATATCAATAGATTGGATGATGCCCATCCACATTAGTGAGGTGGATTTTCTTTACTCAGCCTAACTATTCAAATGCTAATTTCTCCTGGCAACACCCTCACAGACACACCCAGAAGTAATGTGTTACCAGCTATCTGGGTGCACCTTAGACCAGTAAGGTTGACATGTAAATGAACCATCACAATGAGGCAACAAAATTTGCCAAAGAATTGAATATAAGGTTTGACAGCAGGAGCTAAGTTCATAATTATAGACTAGAGTAGCTGGAAAAATTGTGCTGCTGTTTACTGAGATGGAGAAGGCTATGAGCAAAACGTGTTGAGGAAAACTGTGATGTCAGGATCTCGGTTTTGAATACATGATTTGAGATTCTCCTTAACAACTAAAAGGATACATCTTAGATATATGTGTTTGGAGTTTAGGAAAATGTCTGTCAATGAACATTTGAGAATTGTCAGTGTATTGACACCATTTAAAGCCATCATGCTATTTGTAAATCAGAAAAGATTTAAGTATAGACAGAAAAGATATTCAAAGCTAACTCTTGGAACTGTAAAGTCCATAGGTCAGGGAAATGAGTAGTAACCAATAAAGTTGACTAAGAAGGAACAGCTATAAAAGTAAAAGGAAAACCAGGAGATTTGGGGATCAGAAGGGATATGGAAAGGTGTTTCAGGGAAAAGGGTGTTCAACTATCAAATACCACTAGTGGTTCAGATAAAATGAGTTCTGAGAATTGAACAATGGATTTAATTAAAACTTATGGAAATAAGTCAGAGCTAGAGACAGGTGATACAGGTGCAATCCTGTGCACAGCTTGGCCTGCAAGTTAGACTACTAGAAAATTCTGGATCAGATGTGAGAAGGGTTAAAACAACTGTGTCACATACAGTTTACAAGGGATATCTGTTACTGTAGAGTTCAATTGATTTCATTTTAAAACTTAATTATTTAATAACTTAGCAGTGTTTTTTCCTAGAGTGTGGAATTGGCTGGAAGGTAGGAGGAGTTTAATTATATTATTTTTACAAAGATCTATATTGTTGAAATGCTTTATAAGGAAATTCTGTGATTTTTGTAATTAAAAATAAAAAGAAAACATTCAAAAGTTTACCTGGGTTGGGCGGGAGGACATCAACTTTCAGCATGATAGTATACGGAGTCTGCTTACCCACTCCCTGGTGAAATTATTTTTCAAACAACCATTTAAAGCCTCCAAAACTAGTCCTACAGCCAAACAGAAAATGAGGAAGCATCTAGTTGTTAAAATCTATGGAAATGCAATAGAAGAGGCAAGAATCTGGTAGTTGAACCAAGACTTCTCTCTCCCTCTATCTTCTCAACTCAGCAAGGCAAAGACTCTACTCCAGATGGCTACAGCCAAGAACACCGGGCTCCCATCTTCCCCAGCTTTCAGCCAAGGGCTTTGTTTTCCAGAGAAACAAGACTGAGACTTTTCTCATCCTTCCCCCATCCTGTCTTCAGCCAAGGCTAAGTTCTGGGCAAGAACATTCAGGAATAGTATGTTTAAATATATCTTTCTTGTGAAAAACAACCAATTTCACTTTAGACCTGTGAAAAATTGTCATTTATTTTCTCTGCTTATTTCCCCAAAAGATAGAATGTTGAATTCTCATAATGGAATTCACAAGTATTATAGACTCAGCTAGATAGTTGACTTGAACAAGAACATGTTCTCATGTATGAATAATGTATGGTTAATGTGATTCAGTAGCAAATACTTTTTACATAAAAATGTTACTATGAATACTTCAGGAATAGTGTAAATGGGAAATTCATTTTTAAAAACATAAAGTACCTATCTCTTCCAGAAAATCAACCAGTATAACAGATTAAAGCAAATTTTAAAATCAATCACATGGTTTTCATACTACATTTCTGAGCCATTTTTCTTCTTCTCCCAGATATTACCCAGGCCATCTCTATTATACACTCATCTGTTACTTTTTAATTTTGTCAACATTTCAGTATATTATAAAACTTTTCCCTGCAAATTCTCATATTTCATTCACATCCTTCCCCACTCTTATTTCTTCTCATTTGTCACTTTTCAACTTCACTAAAAAGCTTATTATTTTTATGTGATTCTTCAAATACTACTAACTTAGTCCTTAATTCTTTCAATTCTTTATGAAAATATAGTTGGGCAATCATCTCTGACTACCAATTTATGTAATAATGTACTTCTTAGGGCATCAGTGTGAAATGGAGATACCAATGTGTATAGACCAGAAGACTTGTCATTTATATGTTTCAGCTTACTTAGAATTATATTATGCTATGGTTTATAAAGTAAATGGAATATACTAATTCAATAAAATACTTGTTTAGCATATACTATGCTAAGCAGTGAAAGTATATGAATGAGAAAGATAAGACTGGTTCTTGATCTCTTTGAGGTTAGAATGTTGAAAATATATATTTTTTAATCATTGATATGTACTGAAATATGGAAGTGGGACATCAGAGAGGATAAGTGAATAATTTATTCAAAGCTAGTCTGTCACTGGTGGTGAAACTTGAACAGTTACACTCACTCAATCTTTATTCTCAAATAATTCTTGTATGTTATCCTATTTTACTCATATTGACATAAGCAAAACAGTTTGAAATTAAAAACTATTGTTCTTAGGAGATGTTATAAACATTAGTGAGGGTTAATAACTAACAGGAAGAAAGCAAGGCTTTTAGTTTAAATATGTTTTCCTGCTTAGGAGCTTTGGGGCATTGTTCAAGTTACTTCTCTCAAATCTGTTTCCTCATCTATATGAAACGGGAATAATGTGTACTTCATGGGTTATTGTGAACAACTGAAAGAACTTATTGTCAGTGGTTAAGAGATATTAGTAATGTCCTGTTTCAAATATATGTGGAAGGCTTCTGTTCACTTTGTTTTCTCCTCATCCGCTGTAATGTAACTGTGGTAGAGAGAGAAATGGGGCACAAAGATGTCCATATCCTAGTCACCAGGACATGTGGATATGTTACCTTAAGTGACAATGAGACTTTGCATGTGTGATAAATTGAAGGATCTTGAGATGGAGGGAATATTTTGGATTATCTGAGTGTGCCCATCCAGTGTATTTGCAAAGGTCCTTTCAAGAGGGAGGCAAAAAGGTCAAAGTCAGAATAAGGAGATGGGATGAAGGAGGCTGATGTCAGAGCGACACCATTGCTGTAAGACAGCCAGGAACCCAGGAATGTGGATAGCCTCTAGAAGCAAAGAAGATTCTCCCCTAAAGCCTCCAGAAAGAAAGTAGCTCTACTGGCCATTTGATTTTAGGCTGTAAAATCCATTTTACAAACTTCTGACTACCAGAATTTTAAGATGATAAATTAGTGGGCAAGTACAGTGGCTCACATCTGTAATCCTAGTACTTCAGGAGGCCAGTGCAGGAGGATTGCTTGAGGTCAGGAATTTGAGACCAGGCAACATAAGGAGTCTGTGTCTCTACAAAAAATAAAAAAATTAGCTGGATGTTGTTATACATGCCTGTAGTCCCAGCTACTCGGGAGGCTGAGGCAGGAGGATCGCTTAAGCCCAGGAGTTTGAGGTCGCAGTAAGCTATGATCAACCACGGCACTCTAGCCTGGGTGATGGAGTGAGAATCTCTCTCTAAAAGTAAATAAATAAATAACTATAAAAAAATAAATAAATTTGGTTGTTTTAAGACACAAAGTTTGTGGTAATTTATTACAGCAGCAACAGAAAGCTAACATGGGAACCTACTATTAAAACAAACAAGCAAACCGAAGGAAGACTTAGAGAGAGCTAAATTCTGACTCATTTTTAAAAGAAAGCAAAGAGGCTATAAATGGCTGAGAGAAGCTACTTCCAGACAAAAAGAATCTGAGTTTGTTTTCTGTTGAGAAAAAATTTCTTTTAGCCATGCTCTTACTTTCATTCAATTTACTTAGGTACAATGAGATTTCAAAATTAATGACCCTTTTAGTTGGAGTGAAAATTCATTTTTATTGATTACTCCATTTCAGTCATAGTCCTAAATGTGGTGATAGAGTATATCATTAATTACTCCCAATGAAAGGCAGTATGGCATAGGTACTACTTTTATTTGATATTTATATCTAAAGAAATTGAGTTATGAAAAGAAACTTGCCTAACACGACGCAACTAGCAAGCCACACAGATTCAAGCTAATGGATAAGCACACTAGACAGCCATTGTTCTCCTCACATTTAACCATTGCAGAACAGTAAATATCAATCAGTCATAGTTGAGATAATTAGTTCTGTCTGATTGTGTTTTTAGATAATAGCTGGTAGAATGGGATTTAGTACAGGAAAAATGAAAACATTTGATGTATAAAGAGTACATTAGCTTTGACTTATTTATAAATTATATGGCAGAAGATACTGAGTATTTATGGAAAAAGACATCAAGAAACAGTTCAAAGGGAGGCCCAAAATGAAGATAGGTGTATGTTAAAAACAAATTTTTATTTTCCTTTTAAAGTTCCCCAAGACTGGCCAGACTTGCACAAATTGGAAAGGAACCCACCCATTTAAATCAAGTCTATCTGCTCTCAGGTCTCAAATCCCAACCCTTTATCACAATTACTTTATATTAACTACACATTTTATTTTTGGAGATCTGTGATCTGCTCTAAAAGCAATCCATGATTTATTTATAATATTATTTTTATGGGTAATGCATTTCTGGTTCCAAATAGTCAACTGACAAATAAGCTTTTGAATAACCAACCATCCCAAAAACATAACCTTCACATGAACTTATTCTGTCTATTTGTATCCTCAAAATTTAGGATACCACATTTGAATGCACAACTACTGAAATTTTTATACAATAAGGTTTCTCTCTATGTTATCATGAATTACCTGGTGGAAATTTTTAGCTGGACTATTTAAACTTAAGTTTTGTTTGTAGCACAACAAAAATATTTATTACATCTGCTCCCGTAAGCATTTAATAGGAGCCACTTTGTCTTTTGAATTACACTGACTTTACCTCTAAATTACCCAGCCTAGTACCACAAATTTTCTTTAAATATCTTTTCTGGAAAACTGATTTTGATTTTTTTGAAATTGTATACTTGAAATAGCAGTCTTCTATTTTCCAAGTCAGAAACTTTAATTGGTAAATACAAAACAATCATTATCTCTCAAAATTCAAATCACATCTTCAAAAGGATGCTTTTACATTTGAAATACTTCCAAGAACACTAAAGTAGCAAAGTTGTCTGTCATCCTTTAAAATAACACAATTCATGCTTTCCTATCATATGTCAGAGTATGTATCCCAGTGTACAAACTGTTTTCTAGAAATATCTTAGAATCCATTCTTTCCTAATTGATGTTGACTTTTGATATTATCTGTATGGGATATTCAATTACAAGCTATTATGAAACTGTTCTCATGTCTCATAGACATTTTACTTTGATTTTTTTATCTCATAATGTCGATGGAGCCTTCTTGTAAGAACCGCTAAACCAATTATTAATATATTGTCAAGAATGATGATAGTAAACAATGATCTGGAGATTTTTGTGCAAGGCCCGTTTTGCTAAAAAAAAAAACGATTTGACTCAAAAAATAATTAAAATCTATTACTGTATCATAAGGGGAAAAGAACGTTACCTTCCAAGTAAATAGATTCTCAAGAGAACCAGAAAACAGTAGTGAAAAAAGCAGAGTAGAAACCTCCAAACATTTTCTTCTACATGTGAACAATTAGAAATCTTGCAAAAGATTTTCAGAATTAACTTTTTCAGAACTCTGGGAATTAGCCAAAGGCTTGCAGCAATTCTGGGACTGTATATTCAATAAAAGCAGTAATGAATCTCAGTAAGAACAGTGAGTTTTGTGGCATTTTAACTTGTTTTAATCACAATCCCACCTCCCTATTTTAGTGGTAACCTTGAAAACCACTAATCTGTAATCATAATGAAAACCAACAGCCTGGCAGCCAACAGGGGAGGGAGGGGAAGAACAGGGTTGGAACTCCTTCAAAGCTCCATTTCAACACAATTTTTATTATTTGACCAGCCAGGTGATTTTCTGGAAGGCCTCATTTGCAAAACTGTCTTTATTTTACCTTACTTTGAGCTCATCCAGTTACAAAAAGCCTTTTCCTGGGGTGTATGTTGAAAAAAATTACAGGTAATTTTTTAACTTTGCAGCTTCCTGGAGTAGTGGACAAGAATTATTAGAGCTAAGAAAAGACTAACCAAAAGCTTAAAAGGAAAACTTGGAGAATAATATATTCACCAGGGTCTTTAAAAAGCTCCAACATATTTCCAGGATTCCAGAAGGCCATATGCCTTCATAAGATTATGCACATGCCCAGGACTCTGTACATGCAGAGGTCTCTGCACATGTTCAGGAAAGACCCGCGAAGGCCTTCACATCTCACTTCTGGATGACCTTGAGCCTCTGTTGAAGCAGTAAATAAAGGAAAAGGTAGAGTTTCAACTGCCTGGCTGAGTGTTGAAGGCATGCCTCAAGATACACACAGAATCAGCTGGCAAAGACAAGGATGATTATTGATTTCGGATGTTTAAGAAAATATCTCTCCAAATATTAGTCAACTAATAAGGGAGTGAGCAGAGTCTCTAGTGATCACACAGGGTGAAGAATGCAGACTTTAAAAATTAGGTTAGAGGCCGGGCGCGGTGGCTCATGCCTGTAATCCTAGCTCTCTGAGAGGCCGAGGCAGGCAGATTGTTTGAGCTCAGGAGTTCGAAACCAGCCTGAGCAAGAGCGAGACCCCGTCTCTACTAAAAATAGAAAGAAATTAATTGGACAACTAAAAATATATACAGAAAAAATTAGCCGGGCATGGTGGCGCATGCCTGTAGTCCCAGCTACTCAGGAGGCTGAGGCAGGAGGATCGCTTGAGCTCAGGAATTTGAGGTTGCTGTGAGCTAGGCTGATGCCACAGTACTCTAGCCTGGGCAACACAGTGAGATTCTGTCTCAAAAAAAAAAAAAATTAGGTTGGAAAAGTCACTAAACAAACAGCAA
>CAUYSK010070845.1:0-32384 GCA_963575035.1 Avahi laniger
ACCAAGATCCCTGTGGATCAGAACAGCTGATGCTCACACACCCCCACCTCTGACACCCTGACACTCCCTCCTCCCTAGCCCTGGGGACCACCGTCGACAACCCCTCTGCTGTGGGAATGGAAGGGCGTTGGCTTGTCTACAGGCATCTCTCTCCTACAGAAAGAGTCCCCGGGGCGGGAGGGGGCTCGTGCCACGTGGTTTGTGACCGTGGAAAGTCCGGCAATAGTGTGACTGTGTATCCATAAGGTACTAGTAAATTACATTATATTCCATCCGTGCGAAGGGACGTTCTGCAGCATGAAAAAAGTCAGACATGTAAGTGCCAAGGTTGTGAAAGATATCTGAGATACAACATTTAGTGGGAAAATTGAGGTCCATGGCCGTCCGTATAAATGGGACCATTGAGTGCTGGTCACTCTGTATTTGACACTCACCCACCCATCCACTCGCCGCCTTTCTCTGTTCTGCTCTGTGCCCAAGGAGGCCAACCGCTAAGGACCACACAGCTGGGGCTCCTTGCTGGCTGGGAGCCAATCGTGTTGGGCCCGTGGAAAAGGCTCTGGCCACAGAGCAGAGGGTGGGACGAGAGGACGCTGGGGTATTGTTCCCTCTGATCCCTCCCTGCCCAGGGCTTTCTCGTGGTGGCTCCATTCTGTGGTCACAGCCGCAGGCACTGGGAGAGCAGGACACGAGGCACCTTACTGCTGATGTCCCCGCTCCACGTCATACCAAACACTAGAATACACACACTCCTGACAATGAGTATAATGTTGGCTATAAACTTTTTTTAAAGGACTTGTATAAAATTAATAATTTTGATCCTAGGAATAGATTATGCATTGGTTCACATGATTTAAACTTTACTGCATTTACATACAGCTATGTAATAGTTGGACTGAATTGCAGTTAACTTGTTGAGGTAATATTACCTAGCTAACTATCCGTTGAGTACAATTTTGAGATTTTCCTTTTATATTTTGGAGCCAGCAGACACATGACAATTTTTTAGGACCTCTAAAGGCTCACAGGCCCTAGGCATCATGGCTCATGGACAAAAAGGCTGGGATGTCCAGAAGTTGCCGGGACCCTCCCGGGAGAGCCCTGGGTCAGTACAGGGGTCAGCCCAAGGAGATCCCAAGGCAGAAGAGAATGGACCAAACCCACAAGAAGAGATCTGCTCTGCTAGGCAACTACTTTCTGAGCAATCCCAAAGCCAGACGCCCAGGGTGGAGGGAGGAGGGTGACCTCCCCAGCCTGCCCCGTGAGCTGACCCTGGGAGCTGACCCAAGCCTGCGGCCTAACTAGTCCTCCCCCAGCGGCCCAGCCGGACGGATAGGCTCAGAATGGTCCGCCTAGGGCTGCCAACCTGTTTTCTGGGCCATGCTGGGACTTGCAGGAAGCCAGTTGCCAGCACAGCTGCACCCCACTTCCTGCTCATTAGGGTGAGCTTGTGGTCTCAGCCAACACCTTCCGGCAGCATGGGCTGGGGGCTGCTTTTGGCCCAGCCTCTCCCACCCACCAAGCAGCACTGAACATGGCTCAGCAACCTGGCACCCACACATGCACCCACACATACCCCATGCATGCGGGAGGGGCTGGCAGGCCTGGGGCCACATAGTCCAAATACCCCAACCAGGCTTCCAGGGCCTTCGGCTCTGGGTGAGGCTCTTTCCCTTGCTCCTTTCTCAAAGGCCAGAGCCAGGCCCAAGGTGTCCAGTCCACCCAGCTGGAGCCACAGCCACCATCCACCGAGCACGTTCCCGTGTCAGGTGCCACGGGAGGCGCTTGGCACAGATCCAGCTCCCGTGGCCAGATGCAGCAGAAGATAGTATTATGTTCCTTATCTAGGCAAGGAAATCAAGGCAGAGAGGGGTGAGGTTCTTTGCCCATGATAATGTGGTTAATAAACCATGGTCTGGGATTCAACCCAAGCAGTCTCGTTCTCAAACCTGCTCTCTCTCTCTTTTTATTACGACTTTTAATTGCGGTAAAATACACAAAACAAAAAATGTATCACCTCAACCATTTTTAAGTGGAAAATTAAGTTCAGTAGAATTAAGTACCATCACCACCATCCATCTCCGGAACTCTTTTTCATCTTGCACAACTGAAACTCTGTCCCCACTGTCCCCTTCCCCAACTCTGAAGAAGCACCATTGTACTTTCTGTCCCTATAAATTTGACGACTCTAGGTACCACGTGTAAGTGGGAATCATACAGAATTTGACTTTTATGACTTGCCTATATCACTCGCATGATGTCCTCAAGGTTCATGCACAACATAGCATGTGTCAGACCTGTTCTCTCTTTTTAAAAGTGTGTTGTAAATCAATAATATATTGTTATGCTTCCAAATTCAAAGGGTATAAAAGTGTTTACAGTGAAAAGTCTTCCTCTTTCCCTGGCTCCCTCCACATGTTTCTCCTTTCTGGAAACAACCATTCCCATCCACCTTGGAGATATTTTGGCCTCTACAAGCCAATACCCACGTGGATTCTGTTTGTTCTATTTCACTCTGTTCCGTGCCTTGTTTTTTCCCTTTGCAGACGGCCTTGGAGATCATTTCATTATCAGTTCAGATCTTCCTTCTCTGTTTTTTCAGCCACACAGTGTTTCATCGTACGGACACGCAGTAACGTAGTGGACAAGCCTTTATGAGTGGCTAGTTTAGAACCTGCACTCTTAACCACGTTAAGGCCCCTCTGAGTGGGACAGCACAGGCGTCACCACGGCCTCCAGCTATCACATGACGCAAAGGCCTCATGCTTTGGTTCATTCCAGGGGCTTCTGTTTAGCAAGCATGACATACCTTGGCTTACAGAGGCCTCAGCCCTAAAGGAGTTCAGTCAAGGAGAGAAGTCGTGCAAGGATATAAAGAACTGCAAAGTTAAAGCACGGGACAGCAGGAGCTCTGAACAGAGGGCTGCAGAGAGGCCTGCAGGGAAAGCGATCGCTGGTCAGAGCCACCTGGCGGAGAAGGCGTCACTCTGCTTCCGCCCACGGTGCTGCTCCTCCCAAGTCTCCTCCACGTCAGGAAAGAGCACCCCATGTGCGCAGCTGCCCACGTCAGCATCATCTCACCAGAAGGGAAATCAGACCACGTCACTCCCTACTTAAAGTCCTTCTAGAGCTTTCCATGACTCTGAGCATACTACAGACCTTAGCACAAGGCCTTGAGTGATCTGGCCCCTGCTGGTCCTGCACACCTTGCACACTCCTTCTCAAGGCGTGGCAGCCCCTTTGTGATCCTCAAGCACAACGGAGTCCTTCTGACCTTAGGGCCTGGGTGCTGGCTGTCCCCTCTGCCCAGAATCCTCTCTGCCTGCGGGTCTCAGTGTCAAGCCGCCTGCTCAGAGGGGCGCCCAGATACCCCCATCTGGGGAGTTCTCAATCTTTTCTTCTATCCCAGCTGCCTGCTTAGTCCCGTCCTAGCACGTGTCACCGTGTGTAATTAGCTCACTTGTTCCATTGTTTACTTGTCTGTCTCCCCCCCTAACGGAAAGCTCCACAGTGGCAGTGATCTGGGTCTGGTTCATTCATCGCTGTACCCCTACTGTGGATAGAGGCTATCAAGAAAGTAGATGCTGAGACGGAGTTTGGGGTGCTGGAATGTTATTAGGGAGCAGTACTACAGGGAAGGGGGTGAAGCAGAATTGGGCAGAAGGAAAAGCCAAATTGCAACACAAGCCCAGCAAGATCGCCACCAGCCAAGTTGGGAGCGGGACAGTATCACCCATGGGAGTTTGTGTGGTGCAGAAATGCCCACGCTTTTACATCCCTTGTTTGGTCACCAGATGTGAGCAGCCCCAGGAAGGGTGTGACCCTGAGCAAGGCCGTCCTCTGCAGCTGGGGCAGACCCTGATGTTACTGGCCGCTAGAGGCTCTTTGCCGACCACACTCCTCATAGCTGGGAGGCAAGTTCTTCTTGAAGGGGCTCCACGCAGCACCTCCCCACGTCTACCCCAATCCCCAACCCCTAGCACTGTGCCTGGCACGTTGAATGAATGAATGGATTGACATTCGATTGAGTCTTGAAATACGAATAGGACTGGAGAAGTGGACTAGACAGGAAACATGTATTCCAGGTGTGAGGCTTAGCTTGTGCAGAGGTAGAAAGGCAGAAAAAAAAACGTGGAACGTTTGTGAATCCACAAATAGCGAGATAGGGGTATATCGCCATGCCAGGGAGTGGAGGAATGAAGTTCAAATGGTAGGTGAAGGCCGGCAGGCAAGGGCCTCATAAACTGCACTTGGATTTTATTCTGCTGGCAAAAGGAAGCTTTGAAGGGGTTTCAAGAAGGAGAATGACATGATCGGTGGGTTTTAGAAAGATCACTGTGACAGCCTTGCAGAGATGGCTGAGAAGAGCAGGAGGGGAGTTCGGGAGGCCGAGCAGGAGTTGTTTTGACTGGGCCAGGCTGGATGCTGGAGAGGACAGTGGCAGCCACAGGACTCGGCAACCGGAGACAAGATGGGCTAAGACCAAAGCCTGGGAACCACCAACACTTCAGAACAGTCAGCAAAGAATAAACATCAAAAGAGGACAAGAAGGAAAGGTCGGAGAAGGAAAACAGGAAAGAACTGAGCCATGGGCACGCAGGAGAGAGAACAGGTCAAGAAGGAAGCGGTCACCAGCATCCAGGCCACTAAGAGGTCGAGTGAGACAAGGACTGAAGGTGCCCACTGATTTGGCCATCAGAAAGACAGCACCCAAGAGCAGCTCTGGGTAGGGACAGACCCAGCCTGGGCAGGCATTATGCAGCCTGACTTGGGGCTCAGGTTTCTGGTGGGCATTCTGGAAATGATTTGTCAATGTGCTTCAGTCCAGAGTCTCCCCCAAGTCTGACCACAGCGATGCTCTGAACCATGTGACCTTCATGGCTTAAGGGCCAGCTGCCCTCCTCAGAGGGGAGTGTCTCTCCTGGGGTGATGGGTCCAGGTAAGCACAGTTGCTCCTGTTGATCTCGATTGCCCCAGGGCCCAGGTTCAGAGAGAGACACCAGGGCCCAGTCCCTGCGTCCTCTGACTCGTGTTTGCCGCCTCCACACGGGACTCCGGGCTCCCCCAAAAGTGCCCATTGTGTGGTCTCAGTTTCAATGGGTTGAGAAACTGGGTTAAGAAAAGAGAATATTTACTTATTCCACTGAGCCGATGCCCAAGTAAATGGTGCCGTCTCACAAGTGGAGCCCCCGCCCTGCCCTCCTCCCTCCTGGCACTGCCTGGAGCACATAAAAGGCACCTTGCTGGGCGTGTCTCATCCCAGACCACCAGACCAAGACAGGCCAGAGCCTCCCCATCCTCCTCCTATGAAGCTTCTTGCTGTCACCCTCACCTGGTCACACTGGCTCTCTGCTGCAGCTCTGGTGAGTACCCAAGCCTGGACTCAGAAGCTCTCCGTACCATCCAGTTCTGCTCAGATGAAGGGGTGAGCTTCCCATGCCCTCTCTGAAGTTGCTGGGAGGGTCTGGAATGCTGACTCTCAGAGAACCAGGTCTTGGGGACTTGGGAAGAGCCCCAAGAGTGTGAGGAGACCTGGAAAGGACCCCATCTTCCACATACAATCACTTCAGAATTCCAGGGAATGGAACAGACAGGAGGGAGGGCTGGAGGAGAACCCATGTGGATGAGCATGTCCAGCAAAAAATGACATAGAAATAATGAGCCCCTTGGAGCCCAAACTTGGACAGATGCCAAGAGACCTTAGTGCAGCTTCTAGGTTTGAGCCTCTACCACAGGCTACCGACCAAAGGAGCTGGAAAGGGAACTGCAGAGACACATGTCCCAAAAGAAATCTGATCCAAGGCAAGGTTTCTCATTCTGAAAAGAGAGGAATATTCCAGAAAGGGATCTTCTCTTTGGGAGACTGCCAACCCAGAGTGGAGTTTTCTAAACATTTTTGTCCTCCACAAAAAGCGTTAGGAGTCTCTGGGTAGTTGCTGCTGTCAGGAAGAGGAAAGGAGTGAGGGGAAAGAAAGAGGGAGAGAGGGAAGGAGGGAAGGAAGGAAGGATCATTCACACCTCCCTTCAAGCCCCCTGTCTTTGAGGAGTTGGTTACCTAACTCTATTCTTCACTCTGTGTCAGTTTCTTCCACTCTCATCTGAACATGCTGCTGTTTTTTTATAATAAACAAACTCCAATTAATTCACTTGGAAAGTTTCATGATACCCATAGAGATAAGTTTTATTACTCTGGAGGGTTAGAAAACTCAAACCAAGAAGCAGTGGGAACAACTATTTTGCAGAGAGGTTTATTTGTTTTGCAGGGGAAATGACATCATTTTGGACTGAAACACATATTAATTATATGGAAGAGCTCAGTGCTGTATACAGAGGTGGGTGGCTCAGCAAGACAGGACCGAAACATCTTAAAGGGTGGGCTGGGGATGTGTTTGTGTACTCGTGTGTGTAACAATAACATCCAAAACTTAGTTACCACAATGTACCCATCACTGTTCTCAACCCTTTCACGGTGCAGTCCCCAAACCCTGGGCTGTGGACCGGTACCAGTCCGTGGCCTGTTAGGAGCTGGGCTGCACAGCAGGAGGTGAGTGAGCAGAGCTTCATCTGTGTTTACGGATGCTCCCCATGGCTCGCATCACCACCTGAGCTCTACCTCCTGTCAGACCAGCAGCGGCATTAGATTCTCATAGGAGCTCAAACCCTACTATAAACTGCGCATTCGAGGGATCTAGGCTGTGTGCTCCTTATGAGAATCTAATGCCTGATGATCCCGGGTGGAGCTGAGGCGGTGATGCTAGTGCTGGGGAGCAGCTGCAAATACAGGTTATCATTAACAGAGAGGTTTGACTACACAGAGACCATAATAAATCACTGTCTCCCATCACCTCCAAATGGGACCATCTAGTTGCAGGAAAGCAAGCTCAGAGCTCCCCACTGGTTCTGCAATATGGTGAGCTGCATAATTATTTCATTATATAAGGTAATAATAATAGAAATAAAGTGCACAATAAATGTAATGCGCTTGAATCATCCTGAAACTATCCCCCCACACCTACCCCAGTCTGTGGAAAAATTGTCTTCCATGAAACAGGATCCTGGTGCCAAAAAGGTTGGGGACTGCTGCCGTCACGTCTCTTACTATCTCTTTTCATTCTTACGACAACCCCATGAAGTAGCAATATTGTTCCCACTTTACACATGAGAAAATTGAGCTACAGAACTGTAAAGTAACTTGCCTAATGGCATAGTAAGTTGCACAGCAGGGATCTAAATTCTGGAGGTCTGACTTGAGTGGCTACTCCAAGTGGGGCCCTGGAGTCAGAGCAGGGAAGCCAAATCTGCACACAAGCCGGAAAAGTCAAGCACACGGGAGTTGAGTGAGACGCAGCAGGAAGATGGAAGCGAGCGGAGGACAGGAAATGGTGACCAGTTCCCTGGCTGCAGGGATTTGAGAAGAGAACATAGTTTGGGGATCACTTGGTTACAGGGAACACAGTGGGACAAGCTTGTCTGTCCGCAAGCTGAGCGTGCCACGGGCCCAACACTCACATGTGTACACCTTTTCCAGGCCAGGCGTGGGGTCCATGCTGGGCTGGTACAAGCACCTCTTCCTGCCAGAACATGACTTTGCCACATGCCCCCAGGGACACATGACCCAGACCATCACTAACCACTGGTGAGAGGCGAATTTCCGATAGGAAGCAAAATGCTCAGTGGGCTCTTCCCAGCCCCCACGCTGCACAACCAAATCACAGCAGCAGCTTCTAACATCGCACTCTGCCGAGAACTCTAGCAGAACGAACAAATGGCACCCTGCCCCACCCCAACCCAGGAAGTCCAAGGCAGACTCAGGCAAGCCACAAAAAACTGGCTGTAACCTAGAAAGTATTCGCACAGTGCCAAATAGTCAGCTGCTTAGAGCACCACCAGAACTCACATCCCACTCCCTGGACGAAATGCTGCTATCTCTTGCTGGCGGGCCTGTTTGCATCGGGGCAGGCCCAGCCAGAGGGCTGGCCGGCTTGAACAGGACCTGGACACGTGTGCTTTCTCTTTTCTGTGTTCCAGCTTCTGCAAAGATCTGCCCGAGCATTCGACAAGTCCTCGAATCCCTCTTCAGGCACACACTGCCCAGTTTTGAGACTGTACCGGAAATTTTCAGCCCTGATCAGGACATGAGAGATGCAGGGATTGAGTTGCAGAAGCCGGTGGACACTGTTCCCGAGAAGACCAGCGTCAGCATCATTAGGTTCATGGTAACCTGCGTTCTTCACTCATGCTGGTCAGAGTGGCTGCCCCAAGCCCCTAAGCTGCAATGTCACCCTATTTTTTAGACTGTTTCTAATCCAGAGAGGAGAGTCACAATGCCAGTGTCCCCAGGCAAGCAGGCACAGTGATCCTTCCAGGCATTTCCCCTTCTCTCTTTTTAAGAGGCTTTTGAGAAATAATCCAAGCCCTTTTACAATCTTAGTTCCTCCCACAGTTTATTGTACCTCTCAGTTGAGGTTAAAGTTTCTGTGTATTGTCATCTGTGTTTAACTTTGTGGTTCATTCACTATTGTGTTGGGCTTTTTGTTTCTTTCTTTCTTTGCTTGTTTTAGGAAAAAGTAATCCAAAGCTCAATGTGTGATTAGCGTTCAGGAATCCGAAGCCCATCGGATTTAGAAGCCAAAGTTCCCCAACTGCCTGTGCCCTGCGCTTCCTGGACTCCACACCCAGCAGCCCTGCCTTTCTCTCTCTTCAATAAACTACAAGCATCTCTCTCAAGGTTGTGTCCCCGCCTCTTTATCTACCTGCTAGAGTGGGTAGGTCTTTGGTGAGCCCTACCCTTGGCCTCAGGAGAAAACTCAGAACTCTTCCAAAGTTCCTGTCCTCTAGGCTCCGGCCACCAAAAGAAGCTCAAGATCTCTCCCCTTCTGTCCCACCATCTACTGAACATCTCAAACTCCACGTGTCCTGTAGAACCAGTGACCCCCGTCCCAGTCTGTCCCTAACCTCCTGGGTTCTATCTCCATCCTCCCTGCTGGGCTGCTCTGGCCAGACACCTGAGGCTCAGCCCTGACCCTTCCCTCTCCAGCCAACCTAGGCTACCTCTAACAGGCCCCTAGAAAGCCACTCTCTCCCTGTCCAAGGGCCACAGCCCCTGCCTCTGGCCGTAGCGCCCCAGGGGCCTCCTAACCAAATGCAGACCCCCTTCCACCGCCCACCCCCACTGCCATCCTTCAAAGCTTCCTACCGCTCTTACAAAATTCAAACTCCAGGAGGCGCCGGGGCTGGTTTCCGCCACCCCGCTCCGTCCCACTGCCCCTCAGTCTGCTCAATCCCCACACCCCTACCTCCTCTGTCCTCGGTTTTTAGGAAGAGCCAAGTCCCTTCCCAGCTCAGGGCCGAGGTACAAGCCACACAGCACGGACTGCTCAAAAAGTCTTGCTGATTCGTTTTAATGATCGTTCTAGAGCAAAATGCGCAAAGACAAGAACTCGTCTTACAGACGCGTCCGATGTGGCTATAAAGACCCCAAAAGACGCCCCACCCTCAGCCCGGTCCGTGGCAGCCGCCCCGGGCGGCCACAGCAGGTTCTGCAGCTGGATCCGAGCGGAGGGCGCGGAGGGGCGCGGGCACCGGTGAGGACGGCGGCGCTCGGTCCCGCCGACGCCCAGGGGCGCCGCGGCCACCAGGGGGCAGCGCCGGCCACGGGGTCCCGAGCGGACCCGCACCCAGACGCCCGGCTCCCTTCGGGCAGAGGATGCACCGAGCTTCTCTCCAGAGGATCTTGTGTCTTCTGCATGATTTTTAGAATTTGATTCTTTCATTAGGGTTTTCAAGTCAGAATCCTGAGGGAAAATGAGCAGTCACAGAAACCATGTTGCCTCCCGGTTGAACCCTGCCAATGATGCGTCAGCCCTTTTGGAATTGGCAATAATTCCAAGGGCGAGGCCAACAATCTGGAACCTGCGATGGCCCCAAAGGTGGGGAGGACGGGGCGGGCGGGAGTGGTGGGGGAAGCTGGTGGGGCCGACCTTTGACTTTCACCTGCCAGGTTTTTAAAGTCCCAAGGCAGAACCACGACCTAATTACCTCTATTGATTGCTTACTCACCCCCAGGGTTGTCACGATTTCTCCTTGATTCCTCACATAACCCAGATTCCAGAGCCCAGGCCCCAACCCCTGCCCTACAGGTAGTGGGACCCCCAATGCACGAATCTCCAGAGGTGATAAACTAAGTGATACCAAAGAAAAAAGTCAACCTAGCCCCGAAACACACACTTGTGCACCCAGAACGTAAAGCCACCACGTCCCACCCTTCGTTGTCCACCACCAAGGAGGGACTCTGATTGTAAAAATTCCAGAACGGGTCAGGGAAATTGGCAATTCCAAAAGAGATTCTTTGCTGCGGGTGGGGCCTTGATGGGGGCCTCCTGCCTCCCCCACCCCCTCGCTGCTAAGGCACCAGATTCTTTGCATCCAGGTCATTATTAACCCGCATGCCTTTGCCACCGCCTAGATGAGTGCTGTTCAAAAGGATAAAGATCCAAGGCCATAAAAGGTTCAGAATTTTAATTACCTATTCACTGCTGGGGAAATATTTACCCAGGGCAGACAGAGTGCAGTAACTGAGGATGAGAGGAAGCAGGGCTACGTTCAGTGAGTCTGGGGGCTGGGGATGGAACTGCGGGACTCACTGTAGGAGATCCACAAGAACGCGAGCTATGTCAACACTCAGAAACATGTGTTCAATTTGAAAGAGTAGAATGCGAAGATAAACTGATCGCAAACACAGAAAGAGCACATATCTGTGTGGTGCATGTTGACAGAAAGCAGAAGGTAATCAAAGAAATGAAGGAATGTTTATTGGGTTCTTTTCTGTCCGCATGTGGTTACTCAAAATAGTTACCGTGTATTAACAGTATAGCAATGGCGGCCGAGCGCAGTGGCTGATGCCTGTAATCCTGGCACTCTGGGAGGCCAAGGCGGGTGGATCGCTCAAGGTCAGGAGTTCGAGACCAGCCTGAGCAAGAGGGAGACCCTGTTTCTACTAAAAAATAGAAATAAATGATCTGGACAACTAAAAATATATATATAAAAAATTAGCTGGGCATGGTGGCGCATGCCTGTAGTCCCAGCTACTCGGGAGGCTGAGGCAGAAAGATTGCTTGACCCCAGGAGTGTGAGATTGCTGTGAGCTAGGCTGACGCCACGGCACTCACTCTAGCCTGGGCAACAGAGCAAGATTCTGTCTCAAAAAAAAAAGAAAACAGTATAGCAATGGCACCCCAATTATGGCTGGTGGGCCAAGCGCAGGCTGTGGCCTATTTTTCAGCAAACTTCAACCTAAAAATGTTTCTTTGTTATTGTTGTTATTTGTTTTTGGTAGTTTGAGGGTTTCCTCGAGACAGAATCTAGCTCTGTCGCCCCAGCTAGAGTGCAGAAAATATTTTTTCTATTTTTTCAGTGGCCCAGATAATTTTTTTCTATTTTTAGCAGAGACAGGGTCGCTCCTCCTCAGGCTGCTCTCAAACTCCTGACCTCAAGTGATCCTCCTGCCCAGGCCTCCCAGAGTGCTATGATTATAGGTGTGAGCCACCCTAAGAATGGTATTCACATTTGAAGAAGAAAGAGGAAGAGGAGGAGAAAAAGAAAAAGTTTGTCCATCCCTGTACATATAAATATTAATTATATAGCCAGCCATTTTCACTGTGAATATGCCAAACTCTAAACTGCAGGGGAGCCAATGAACAGACGCATCCTACAAACACTAAGGAAAAAACTTAAATGTATCTCAACAAGGTAAAAAAAAAAAAGCATTAAAAATAGGAAATGTATTTTCAGCACTATGCTAATTTTGACATTCATATCTTTGAGGACCCCAGGGGAGAGAAAGACCCCATCACTTGATCAGATTGTCAAGAAAACTGTGAATCTAGGTGAGAATTGTTTTTGAAAGTATCTGGTACCCCTGAAACCCCGCAACCAAAGGAACTTTGCTCTGGAGGAAAGCTAAAGAGTAATGGAAATTATCAAACATTGCCATCACATTGCAGAATCCAAGGGCTGTCTTCCTATGTGTCAATGTATAGCCTGGATTAATTGATCAACACAAAAGCTGCAGTTTTACACCTGAGACGGTCGAGGTTATCCTGGCAGAGAAATCTATAAATGACTTACAAGGCAGGAAGAGGAAGCAAAACCAGCCCTCATCAACTTTGCCAACATGATGTGGATAAAATTATTTCTAAAATTATGTCTAGTTTACGGCTGATGCAAGGCATGCTCTTTGCGAATACCAAGGGATTTGTGGGTGGTAATTCACCTAGAGTGATTGCCACTCAAAATGGCTCCAGATAGATGATAAAGAAAACCTTTATTGATGATGATGGAGCCACACAAACAATGCATTCTGAAACATGTAATTAGGAGATGTTCCTCCCAAGCGCTTTCAGAATACACCAGCAGGCACATGGGAATAATGTGAGGGTGAATCATCAGTAGTTAGCCACCCAAAATATTTCCATGAGCAAATTTCAAAACTACGGTACATGCAAAAAAAAAAAAAAAAATCTGAAAATAGATTCAGCTACGCAAGCATGGTTGCTAGCTTTGGAATTGATAAACCAGGGCTTTGGAACTCAGATTTGTTCCCCCATGAAGTGAATGGATCCCCGGCCTATCACAAAAGTCTAGCTAACTTGGAAAATATCTGAAGGTATGTGCCTGTAGCACCCGGCTACCCTGTGTGACAGCGAGGCACGCAACCACAGAGCTCCCTTTAGAACGCCCTCGTATGGCCCTGAACCAGAAGTAGGTACTGACCCACCCTAGGACAGAGTAGAGACTTGGTCAGGGGCTCCCTGGGAAAGATGGGACAGGGACCAGGGCATCAGGGCAGAGGAAGGGCTGTAGGGTCTGGGGTCTCCTGACCTCTTGACCTTAGGTGTCCAGCCAGTCTCTGAGTCCATCTCAATTTACCTTGAATTTGTCCCCTTCTCTCTGTCCTATTGCTAGATAGCCTCTAAATTAGTTTCTTATGGTTGCTATAACAAATGACCACAAACTTAATGGCTTTAGAAAACACAAATTTATTATCTTACAGTTCTGGAGGCCAGAAGTCTGAAATGGATCTCACTGGGCTAAAAATCAAGGTTGGCAGGCCGCACTCCTTCTGGAGGCTCTAGGGGGAAAGCCTGCTTCTTTGTTTTCTCGGTTTCTAGAGGCCACCCTCATTCCTTGGCTCACAGCGCCTTCCCCATCTGCCAAGCCAGCGGCACAGCAGCCTCACATCTGTCTCTTCTGTCTCCCTCTTCCATGTACAAGGACACTTGGGACTACACTGAGCCCATCCGGATCATCCGTGATGATCTCCCCAGCTCAAGGTCAGCTGATGGGCTACCTTCATTCCCCTTGACACAGGGATAAGGACATGGACATCTTTGGGGGGCCATTAGTCTGCCTCCTAAATGGTCTCTAGGATTTCAGTCTTGCCTCTTTCCCATGATTGCCAAAAATCAAACCGCAACTTCATGCTTTTGTTTAAAATCCTTCCCTGCTCCCAGTTTCCTGTAGGAGAAAGTCCAGACTCTCCACTCAGCCCAGGAGGCTCTCGGATGCCCTGCTTCCCTCACTGGCCTCAAATCCTGCAGCTTCCCGACCCACCCTTTGCTTTGGGGGTACAGCAGTGCACAAGGCTTGGAAATATGACCACTCTCCAAGTTAGGCTGGTCAGTTCATACTGATGCATACATAATATTTGAAATAGGCAACAAATTCATGTTGTTCACACCTCCACGCTTTTGCACAAGTGGTTCTCACTGGCTGAAGCACCTCTGCTTCCCAAAGCCTCCTGAAAGAACCAAACTCCACCTCTCATGACCCATGCAAATCTCAGGACATATCTACAATAGAAAATGATTCATTATTTCACTAAAATACAACTTAACCAGGCATCCTCCTGCATTTTTATTTGCTGAGTCTGGCCACCTTCGATTCCTTCCAGACAGCTCTTGGGCTTTTCCTCCCTGCTCTCCCAGCCAGCCCCCCATGCCCTGAGGACCTGCTACCACCGGATTCCCACACACCTCACCTGGGCTCTGTGTGCGTTTCTCTCACCATAGCATGTTTGCTTGTAGCTGTTGCCCTCTCTGGAATGTGAGCCCCATGAAGCATGACCCACATTTTTTGTTATGTTGCCTTTCATTGTAGTAAAATCAGAAAATCGAGGTAAGCAAAAGGAAAATATATCATTCAAATGTGCATCTGCCTCATGCACTGAATCTCACTAGCAGGACCCCACTTTTGAGCCTCTAGTGGAAAAGTTGAAACCAGTGTGGAAGCCAAGACAGTAAAGTAAGTACATTACAGGACTGGAGACTCTTTATATCCAATCTCTCTGCTTCCAGGCAGGACCGCATCAATAACTAAGTAGTCCCCAAGAGATAACCCTGGTCCCCCCAAACCCCCCTTACTCTCTGGCCAACCTATGTGACAAATTCATGTGCTCTGTGGGCTGGAAGTTCTAACCAAAACTTTAAAAGGTTTGAAATTCATTGTGCCCCGTTGTTTCCTGCTTCCTTTTTGTTTCTAGATAAAGATGAGATCACCTTATGAAATTGGATACTTCTCAAATCACGAATCCATCCAAAAGCTATTCATCTCACACTTGATAAATTTCAAGACCTGATTATTTTGCAATTTTATCGATGTTGATAAAAGTGCGATATTAACCAGATAATCAAAAAAATATCTTTTAATGTCTACCACTATAGAACAAGAATTTCTATAGTAGAGCCCACTGATGGGAAACTTTGAAAAGTCATGTGCGTGATGAAAAGTATTGGTTGACATGTCAAAAATTACATTTCTCCTTTTTTAGACTAATAAAGAAGGGAAAGAAAGAAAAAGGGAGAGGGTGAGAAGAAAGAAAGAAGGAAGGAAAAAAGAGACGAAGGAAAGAACGTGCTGAGGTTCTCAGTCATGTGGAGACAACAGTCATGCACTGACTCTGGAAATGTTTTTTTAAAAGTGACAAACAAGCGATTATTTTAATGATGCCAGTGAAGGGAACAGAGTGAAAACCGCCAAGGCTGACACAGGATAGATGCTTGATAAATGTTTATTGGATGAATGACAAGGACAATCACCTGAGCCCCATAGTTGCCAAAGCCCTTCTAGTTACAAACACAAGCCCACATCCATCCCCTTGGAAGGGAAGAAACGCACCAAAGGAGCTTCTGCCGCAGTCTCCAGTCCAGAGCTGGCTGGAGCTATAACTACGCATGCTCTGAAAAGCCACTTGCGGAAGGTATTTCTTTAACTGCAGGTGTTTGTTTCCTTTGGCCCCGCGATATGTAATTTCCCATTTTTAGAACAATGCTCCAAAGAAAAGTCACCAAAACAACCTTCAGAGGGGGTGGTTTTCTTCCCGGCCACCGCTACAGCCCTGTAAATAAACAACAGGATTTTTTATTCAAAACACTATTTGCATCTCTCCTTAAAATCAGGACACCATGCGTTAACTTCGCACAGGCTGAAAGGTGCCCCCACCCCTTGGTAGGGCATCTGAACAAACGCTTGTCTTTGGGAGGGTAGATTTGTAACTGTCCTGCTGTTGGGTCTGTTTCGGTCTTGACGCACCCCCTCTGTGTGGTTTCTGTGCGGCAAGGGCGGAAGGGAAGCTTGCATAAAGCCAGTGTCTGTGCTTTGGGTGCCCCCGCGCAAGTCTGAGACCGCAGAGGACAATGTGTTCCTGAGAACATCCAAATGACAGACGAAGGTGAGGGGCCAGGAAGAGATCTGCCACCTCCAGCCTCCGCCATTGAGAAAGTATCTCGTCATCTCCAAACTGACCTTCTCTCTTCCCTTTCCTCTTTCTGCTTCATAAACCCAAGCAATCGGCTTCAGGACTTCAGGAGCCCCTTTCCTCCCCTCCCCATCTCCCATCCCTGCCCACGCCTTCCTTCCCAGCCCACCACCTCCACCCTGGGTCATGCCCAGCTCATCCCCGCCTGGCTCCCCCTGAACTTGCACGTTGCCCTTCTCACTGGCCTCCCGTGCGGGCCTGCATCCCCCGGCTTCGTCGTGCACCTCCTGCACTCAGGAACGCGCAGGGACTCCTCCCACAGAACAGGCGCAGCTTTCTTGGCGCGACTGCCCTGGCGCCAGCCCTCCTTTCCGACTTTATCTCCCACTGGTGCCTACATAGGTCTCAGGCACCAACCAAAACAACCTGGTTACCATTTCCAGGTCCCACCTCTGTAGGCACCGCCTCCCCTCCCACCCTTGCCCAACTTAGAACCACCTCCCTGGTCCTCTCTCTGTGACTAAATCCTCCCCATTTTTGAAGATCCACCCAAATAATACCTTCCTTCTGACCACTCTAGTTCACAGTGACCTCCATCCCCTTCCCTCGCTGAAGCACTGAGATTCTGCCCCATTCCTTCAGAACACGTATGTTTTGTGAAGAAATCATCTGCATAACTTTTTTTTTCCTGCGTGTGTTTTGAATTGTTTAGAGGTGACAAAGGGCTAAGCCTCTTTAAGAGGCTTGGAAGGACCTAGGCACAAAGGAAGCGAAAGCTTTGACATTTCCACACTGCCCTTTGTTAGGCACCGGCCATGAACCTGTCTCTGAGCTGGGCTCTTCCAGCTATGGGACCTCATTTAACCCTCGCAATGAGACTCTCAGGTAAGGACCACTGTCCCTTTTCACAGGCCAGGAAAAAACAGCTTTGAGAAGTTAAATAACTGCTCAAGAGCTGGAGTTCAAAGGTGGCTCACAATATCGCCTGCAGTGGCCCACCCCTGTTCGTCGCCAGAGAGTTCCCCACACAGATGGATAGGGCGAACGGCGGGGGTGGGAAGCCGCGGGTTCCTTCCCTGATGGCCACAGATTCTTGGAAAGGGTGTGCAAAGGGGCTAGGTTCCCCAGTCCATCTTTTGTTTTCAAGAAGGTAAGGGGTTTGGGGGTTAACGTAATGAAGCTCTCTTTAAACAATGATATCTACAACATCTGATGCTGGGGGCGGGTGGGGGGCGAGAAACGGGCAAGGCAGAGAGCTTTGATGCTGTGCTAAGAATCACTCTCAAGACCCCAAGCCAAGTGGCGACAGTGTAGGATGTGGCATTCAAGTCCCAACTCCTGCGCTTACCAGCTGCGACACTCAGACAAGCTGTTTTACCTCTATTTCCTCCTCTGTAAAATGAGAATAATATCTGGCTGACAGGTGGTTCAGATGGGTTTAGGGAAATAATCTCTGTGAAGCAAACTGGCACATATCAGGTGCTTGATAAATTATTGTTATTACTTCCCTTGGACATAAGAATCTGTATTTCTTTTCATCTTTTTAAATAGAAGTATAACATACATTCAGTAGAGTACATAAAGTACACTCATCTTCATGGATGATTGGTCATCCTTTACATATATATGCACTTATATAACCAGCATCCCAGTGCAGATATAGAATATTTTCAGCACCTCAAAAGGTTCCTTCATGCACCTTCCAATCCATAGTCCCACCAGACATGACCACGGTTTGACTCATTATAGATTAGTTTTGCCTCTTAATATTAATATTAATAGAATCAGAGAGTGTGTAATCTTTTCATCATTGCTTAGTACTCCATTGTATTGAGTGTACCACAATTTACTTCTCCAATCTTCTGTTGATAGGAATTTGGAGTGTTTCAAGTTTGGAGAAACTGCTTTGACATCCTGTGGGTATCTTATTGTCAGCATAGACACTCATATCTCTTGAGTATATATCCCTGGGAGTAGAATTACTAGGTTGTAAAGTAGACATATCTTTTGCTTTAATGTTAAATAGAATCCACCAAACAATGTTCCCAAATTGATAGACCATTCCTGCACTCCCCACAGCAACGTAGGATAGTTCAGTTGCTCCACATCCTCAACAACACTTGGTATTGTCAGTCTTTTCATTTTAGCCATTCTGGTGGGTGTGTAGTGGTATCTCCTTGTGGTTTTACTTTGCATTTTCCTGATGAGTAATGATAGTAAGCACCTTTTTGTAGTGTATTTGGCCGTCTGGATGTCCTCCTTTGGGAGTGTCTGTTCAAGTCCTTTGCCCATTTTTTATTGGGTTATTTTTCTTTTGCTTGACTTGTAATAGTTCTTCATATAGTCTAGAAACAAATACTTTGTCAAATCTGTGTATTGCAGAAATATATTTTCTCTGAGTCTGAGTCTTGCCTTTTGGTGAAGAGAGGCTTTTAATTTTGATGAAGTCCAATTTATTGATTTTACTTCTATGGTTACTGCTTTTCTGTGTTCTGTTTTAGAAAATTTTGCCCATTCCTTAAGGTCATGAAGACATTCTCTCTGTGGTTATTTCTTTTAGTCTTGCTTTATGCGGTATATTCCTCTAGAGTTGGAGACAACGAACTTGTCACTCTTTCAATAAGAAGCAAAGATCTCATAGAAAAACTATTCGTGACTGGCTCACATGATAATGTGATAACGACCGCCCGAGTCTTTGGATCATCAAGCCTCTTATCCCAAGGCTGTCATGTGGCCTTGGGTACCAACAGGTACCATTGCCAACCCGGCTTCGTGGCTGAAATTCCACAGGAGGGGACCCTCACAGAGGGGCATCATCTTCCAACGTGAACCAGGAAGGAGAGAGGAAGACACCGACCCCTCCCAACTCTGGTTTGTACTCTGAGGCCAGCAGCTTGAACTCGACCTACCCCAGCTGAGACCACTTTGCAAACATATTCCTCCCCATCCTGGCGACTTTTTCCATTCGACTTCATAAACCCTTTTCCTATGCGTTTTGTTTTCCCCCTATATTTTCCTGTTCATTGTCATTTGCCTAACCATTTGTTATTTGTAGGGCATTTATGCATTTTCCTTTTAAACCTCTCCTCTCTTCTATCTCTCCCTCCCCGCAACAGCGTTTCTCAACCTGTGCACCACTGACATGTTGGACTGGACAGTTCGTCACTGTGGGCACCCCTAGGTGCTGCAGGACACTCGGCCCACATGTTCCCTCTGCTCTTTCCTCCCTCTCCACTCACTGCCAATCAAGAGGCCTGAGGGAAAAATGAGGGGGTGGCCAGGAGGTAGAATCATAGCTTTCTCAAGCTTACAGGGGCCTTCGATATGATCTAGAACAACCCCCTCATTTTACGGAGAAGGAAATGATCCTAAGAGGGGGAGGAAGAGGATGTGTCAGAGCCAAAAATGTGGGGGAGCAAGTGCCAGGCCAAACAGGAAGTCAGAATTCCAGGGCCTGAGGCAGAATTTCCAGTCCCACCAGGGAACCCGGGATTGCGTCCCACAGCTCCTTTCTGCCTCCAAGCCAGGAATCCCATTCCAGTAACACCAGTGGCGGGGAGAGATCCACCCACATCGGACAAGCCCCCGGTGTAGGAGCACGAGTGTCCGTCCCTGGGAGCCTGTTCCTGAGCCTCTGGTGGGCAAAGATGAGTGCCAGTTACAACGGGGATATTTCATCATGACTCATGCCGTGACCGCATCTTAGTTTAACCCTATAATCATGAGGGGAAATGACGGTCATGCCACCTGGCCGCACCTGTCCCAGTGGAGAAGTCAGAGAGCAACTGGGACCCACAGAGGGACAGTGTCTGTCCGGCCCCGTCTCTACGCAGGCAGATGGTGAGACCCGCAGGGCAGCCAAGAGCTGTGGGCCAAAATCACCCAAGTTACGATGGGTGTTAACATTTGCTGAGTGCTTACTACACGCTAGACACTTTGCTAAACACCTTATAAGTACCACAGGAACCCAACTCATCCTCAGCGAGCCCTCTGCAGAGGCACCGTCATTCTCCCATGTCAGAGTCAAGCCGCAGGGGTGTCATCCCTGGAGCACCTTTGCTGGGATCACAGGTCGGCACAATCACCCTCCTCCTGGACGACATCACGCTCGCCCCCACCGCCCCCTCAGACATGCGAGGAGTCCCTGTTGTGTGTAAAGACCTACACCAAGAGCTGAAACAAAGCTCTGGGTGGTGGTCAAGACGATTTCAGTGGAACATGATGAGTATTTGCAACAGTTCCGTACTAATTTTAATGTCTATCAGAAAAATGCTGGATTTCATTTACACTAGTGATGTAAAGCTTTCTTTTTAATTAAATGTAAGGTTTTAAAAAGAAATCTACTTAAAGAAAAATATTAAGCAAACAGTAGTAAGGATGGCACGTGGATGTGGTAGAGATGGTGAGGACTGCCCTTGAGCGACCTCAGCATGGGAAATCCTGCTCCAGGCTCGTCCTGTCTCGAAGACGCTGGCCCTGCCGTGGCCCTCTCAGGCCGTGTGGGCCCACACTCCCCGCCTGCCCACGCCACCCCTCCACGGCATCTTCCTCGTAAAACTCATAGACTTCAGTCAAAGACCCCTTCGCCTCTCCTGTCCCTTTCTGCACGTGGGTCCCTCACTTTGGGAGTCACTCTGCTTCCTGGTGATGAAAGAGGAACCCAGAAAGGCTGATAAATGTACTGAAATCCACACATAAAAGGCCAAGTCTGAAGACAGCAAGGAATGCGGAAACCCCGCCCCATTCCTTGGACACAGTCCTGGGCCTTCTGCCCCTGGCTGGCCTTAGGAGGCTCTGGCTGTGCAGTGTCAGCCCTGGGTCATCTGCTGAGGACCCC
Source organism: Avahi laniger (assembly GCA_963575035.1). Lineage (NCBI taxonomy): Eukaryota > Metazoa > Chordata > Mammalia > Primates > Indriidae > Avahi > Avahi laniger. The sequence continues at coordinate 20,592 of CAUYSK010070845.1, forward strand.
TGCCAGGCACTAGTCTGCAAACTGGACCTGCCCGGGCATGGAGCAACCTCAGAGCTCCAGCTGTAGGTCCTCCAGGGAATTCTATGTGTTCTATGGCCCCCGCCACCACCCAACCTCACGAGAACCCTGATGGTACACGAACGACTGTCCTGCTTTGGCAAATACGGAAAGCTTAAAAATAACACGAAGGAGACCAGGACCTGTTGGATAGGCTGGGACTGAAACTAGCCACCAAACCCCACTGTCAGAGGGGTTTCTCAGAGGATGGGATCAAACGCCATCAGCCCTGGCCAAAGTGCCTGTCCTCCCCTGCAGCTGGGCCTGTGCCAGCCAAGGAAGCCTGAGCCTCGTTGTCCGCGGCATTGTTCTTCCTTAGAAGAGGATCTCGAAAGCAGAAGGAAATTAGAAACAACCGCACAATGAATACCAGATTCTGCTTTCTCCCTGCTCTGGCTGCCAGGAGGTAGGGCAGGGCAGGCTGACAGCACGCCCCGCCCCACAGCTGCCGGCCCTCCGGGGTGTCCGCGCCATTGGGAAGCGCTTGTCCTGGGTTTATTTCCACAGTGTCCGTTTACTTTCTCTAGCTAGATACTGATTCTCAGAGGGCAGAGTTGCATTTGGGGTTTCTTTCCCACGGGGCACTTCATGTTTACTGGTTAACTGGTCCAACCTGGGTAGGCGTGATGGCACAAACCTGTGCCAGACACTTTCCTGAACACTTCACAGGTATAAACTCACTGAATCCCCGTAGCCTTCCCACACGGGAGAAACTATCAGTAGTCCCATTTTAGAGATGATGGAGTCCAGAGGGCAGGACTGATGCAATGGGGCAGCTTTGATGGCACCAAATGATTCTGCCCCTTGTGTGTTGCCAACATCAGTCTCATCCAACGCCACCAGGAGACATGCACGGAGCCCTCCTTAGGCCAGAGTCCACGCTGGGTAAAGAGGGTGGCCTAAGAGGAAACATGTCCCCTTCCAAACTCGCACCCCGTGAGACAGCAATGACGTGGCTACCAGAGAGGAGGCCCCAGGACCTAATGTCAATTGGACCAACGTAGCATCTGAACATTCCCACTAAGACCTTCTCCTTAAAAATGCACTTTTTTTTTCCGTTGGAGCCATTATTCATTTTAACATAATGTTATGTTTTATGCCTCCTACGTAAGTACACACCAGCTTTAAATGTTGTGGAATATTAAGCTCATATATCTAGTCAAACTTCTGTTTGCTTTTTGCTGCATCCATAGCTACGATCTGAATAAACAGAGGAGAAAGATTTGGCTCTCAGCCCTACTAGCTGGGCCCCACGCCATCATTCCCCAAAACAAAGGGGAAAAGAGGCCAGAAGTGAGAGACCAGAGGTAATGGTGAAGAAAAACACCACCGTGTTCCTGGTGGTACCAAGCAGGGTCAGGCACCCCAAGGAAGGCTGGCCAAGCGGGCAGGATGGCATTCGACTCATTTCCTATGAGGAGCCAGCACATTTAATAACTGTGGGCAGGGGAGGGAGGAGACGAGCTGCCCGCCCAACCCTCTGCAGATGAGGTCGTGGGCTCAGAGGACACCAGCGAAGCCCAGCTTGTAAGTGCTGGGCCTGGACCTAACCCAAAGTCCTCTCTGCCTAACTCAGGGCTCCCCGCCTCCACCCTGTTGCCCATCGACTCTGCAGGATCTGGCGGCTCTGTGCTGTTTGCTAAGTGACCTGCACCCTCTGGATTGCAGCCCATAAGAGCCACACCCATGACTGTGTACTGGGCGGCTCCATCCATCCGGACAAGAAAACCCAACGATCAGGCTTTGTCCTTGAACTTTCCAGTGTACAACCACACAAATGGGATCTGGGTTTCCTTTTCAGAGTCTATATTAAAATAAAGATGAGGGAAAGGTCAAAGTCATGGATTCAATCTCTAAACGAGCCCATTGCACACAAAGGAAAATGAGAGGACTCTTTGTCCCACCTGGGCATCTTCACGGTCCACCGTCCTGCCCTCCTGTCTCCGAAGGCATCTGAGTCTTCTCAGAAAACCTTCCTACTTGTCCCCATGACAACCACCACCTGTGGCACCTGCAGCCATCCCGTGCCTCTTTCAGGGCATGTGGATCAGTTATCCCATCTTGCTTCAGAATCTTTACCCTCTCTCTCTCCTGCTGCCTCTTTTTGTTCAGCCTAAAAACATCTTCAAGTCTGCCCCAAACTGAAAAGATCTCCTGTGTCTGCCTCCTGCACCCAATTGTGCCATCTCGCCTCTTACCTTTAACACCAACCCTCCGGGTAGTCTGCCTTCATCTCCTGAACCTCTCCCGGTGACTCCTCAGCTTCCTACAGTCTGCAGTCAAGCCCAGCTGCCCTACAGGAATTGCCCTCTCGAGGGCCAGAAATAGTCTCCTAAGCACCACACCCAGAGATTACTTTTCAGCCCCTATTCCACTTCACCTCTCTGTGTCAGTTAACTCAGTGGAAAGACTCTTCCCTGTGAAATGTGCTATGGCAAGCACCGTCCACTGCTCACTCCAAAGCTGTTCCCCTTCTCCTTGGCTGGCAGAACCCTGTTTGTTCAGAGAAGGGAAAGAAATTCTTTGATTTCAGCAAGATGGGCACAGAGCCTAGTCCAAGGCAGGCATGTGCCCAAGACCAGGATTGGAGGGCCAATCCCTCCACCACCACCCTGCCTCCCACCAATAAAAGAGAAGTGAGGAATGTCTGCTCCATGCTGCTCACTGTTTCCCGCCTTTGTCCTGTCATCCAGTCATGTGAAGATGTGGTGCTCAAAGCTGGGGGAAAGCCAAGATGGTGACACTCACATGAAGTTTTGCAGCTGAACATCCAGACTGTGAAGAAATCACTGCTCTCATCTAAGTCCCCACTGTACAGGTTTGCCATTACCTGCAGCCAAAAGCATTCCCAACTGACTTATCCTCCCAAGGTTACCAACATCCTCCCTGTCCTTCATTCTTGGGTCTCCGTGAAAAGCCCCTCTGCCCAGCCCTAGAATTTCAGTGTTCTCCTGGCCCTCTCTGCTCCCTAGGTTCATGCCCTCGTTGTCTACCTGTTCATTAACTCAACAGATAACTCATTGGCACCTTCTATGCACCAGGCCACCCTGGTGGAATTGACACTCTAGTGGGGAAGAAAGACAATGAACAAGATGAACAAATAAAAAATTTCAAGAGATGATCAGTGCGTGCTCTGAATAAAATGACTGGCTAAGAGGATGTTGAGGGGATGTGAAACTTACTTAGGTTGTGGGCAGGGACCTGAGATGGAACATTTAGGCTGAAGTTTGAAGGATGAGTAGGAGCTGGCCATGCAAAAGCAAGGAAGAGATCCCAGACAAAAGGAATGATGACAAACCCCAGGCGAGGACCTGGGGAAGGAAAGACTTGGCGTGTTGTATGTTGTGAGGAATGCAAGGAAGCCAGCGGAGCTAAAGAGAAATGTGTGAAGGGTAGAGGGGATGTCACATGAAGCTGGGATCTGGTGTAGAACCTTGTAAGCCATGGGAAGGTGGTGGTTGTTATGCTAAGTACAGTTGGAAGTCACTGGATAATGATCAAACGTGTGTCCATAAAAGATCACTGTGGCTGAAATTTGGAGCTGGAGTGGCAGTGGGGAGACCAGTGTAGACTCACAGCCATCCAGGTGAGAGACAGTGGTGACATGACCTAGGACGGTAGCAGCGCAAGAGGGAAGAGGTGGCCACCTGTGTGACCTATTTCCAATATGTCACAAAGGTGTAGAAATGGTGGGACTTGCCCATGAGGGGATGTGAGGCGTGGGGAAGAGAGAGGCCTCAAGGATGATGCTCCCATTTTCTAGCTTGAAGGTGGGGGAAGGTGGTACCACTTATTGAGAAGCAGATTTGGGGGTAGGGAAAGCAAATCGTCTTGGAGTTCCACTTTGAGCTCCATTTTGGAAATGCTGAGCTTGAAATACTTGGGAAAAATCCAAGAAAAGTGGATGAGGGGCAGCTCAGTATTCACGACTAGAGCCGGAAGAGCTGGGACTGTCAGCCTCGAGATGGTGTGTAAAGTCGTGGGAGTGGATGACACCCACACGGAGCACAGAAGGGGAAGACAAGATGGCCACCAGGTCGTTCAAGCTAGAAATATTTATCTTTCACTTTCTTCTCGCTCTCTTCTCATGGTGTTAGATTGCCACAGCCTATCAATTCTAAAGCCAATGTACTCCTGGAAGCTGTCCCCTCTCCGTTCCCATGGCCATTCCGGCCTCCACCTTGCCTCCTGGGGAGACTTTCCACGGCTTCCTGGTCTTGGTCCCTCCAGTTCACCCTCCCTTCTGCCACCTGTGGGGCCTGTCCCCTGCTCAGATGTAGCAAAACTGAAACTAGAGAGGCAACCTCAGAGAAGCTGTCGTGGAACGATGCCAGGTGCGAACAGCGTCACCCAGACCCGAACTGGAGAGGCACCTGCAACAGAGAACCAGGTGCCCAGGCTGGTAACCATGGCAACTGGGAGGGCACCAGCATATGCTCCCTGCTCTGGCGGGAGTGTCTTTATAACCTTGGTTTACTGGTGCAACCCACGCGTTTCAAACTTAAAGGTACCACCCAACACCTGGCATGCCGGGGACACTCTCTAAAACATAACAGCAACAATGACAAAACAACAATAACTAACATTTGCAGAGCCCTTACAGTGTGCCAGGTGCTATGCCAAGGGCTTTCCCCAATTCAATAAAACCACCCTGTGAGGCAGGTTGTGTGGACACTCTGGGTTAGGGAGGTTGGGGAGCAGTTGACGTATGGGCGGTAAGGCCCAAGAGCTGGTCTGTCCCAGCTCTGCTGCTATAGGACAGAGCTTTGTGAACTTTGCCAGCCTCCTCTGTAGAGTGGGATTAAACGAGATAACGCATGATAAAGCATTTTAGCTAATGCCTGGCACAAAGAAAGTGCTCAATATTGATCATTGTAATTACTGTTATTAATATTATGATTAAAACAGAAGTCAGCTTGCTGCATAAAATTCTCCAGTGGCTCTCCAGCCCCCAGAGGTAAGCCCTCGCCATCGGGCAGCCCGTGCAGATCACTCCAGCATGTTTCCTGAATGTGCCATGCTCTGCCTGGAATGCCCTCCTCACCCTGCCCCACCAGGGAGACAGGAGCCATCAGCAGAGAGGTCGGAGAGCCATCAGCCCTGGCTTATGCGACCTAGAGACTAAGACAGCTCTCTCGTCTCTGCCTCTGGGCACCTAGCGCAGCACCAGACACTGCAGTAAATATCTAAAGCTCGTTACATTTTTAAAAGCAGTCATGGGGAAGGTTGGTGGCAAGCCCAGTTCAAGATTCCAGGGAGAGCTGACATCTGGGGCTGGCCCTCCCAGCTGCGGGTCAGTGACATTACCTCCACCTGCCAAGCACGGGTCTCGGTATCATCAATTCACCAAAACTTCAGAACAATTTTTATGGTGAGATTTCAGTTTAAAGAAAACCAGCATAATGCGTTTGGGGACACAAGCCCAGGGCAGAATGTCAGGTCAGAGAGAGGCGGCCTGACAGAATGGCTGCTGGTAATTGCTTGGAATGGCTGCTTATTAATGGGATTATCTCAAAGACCAAAAACCTTTAGTCTCAAAAAAAAAATTAATCTCAAAAGATGGATGGCACTTCAGGGTCTATGACAAACGATTAGGAAAACGTTCTTAAGAAGCCTGCTTAGCAGATGAGGAATTCCACCCAGAAGAGAGTAATGACAATAACAGATGACAGTTACTGAGCACTTCCTTCGCGCCGAGGATTTCACGCTTGTATTTCTTGTTATCCTCATAGCAATGCTGTGATGTACACAGCTTTGTTATCCCCACTTTCAGCAAGGGGGACACTGAGGCTAAGAAAGTACAGCTCGTCGGGGGGCAGTCAGAACTGGATGCAGCCGTCCCACCCTGGCGGCCGAAGTCAACCCGCCCTGCTACACGGCCTACCCCGCAGCACTGTCCATGAAGACGGGCTATGCGATGATTCCACGTGTCACAGCTGGGAGTCTGTTAGACTCCTGTGCTTGCTTTCTAGCTGCTATTATTTGGGGGGTGGACAGAGTGGGACAGAATTTTTATGCCATATTTTTATCTTGGCCTCCATCTAAGACTTTTCATGCTTGGAGATGACAGAGTTAAGTGACAGCGGGCATCTTTGGCAACCCCTGCACCCTGAATCTGAGCTCTTCCTGGGCTCACACGATGGGACAAGTGAGACTTTAAAAGGTGTTTCAGCAAATTTTGCAAGAATGACATGAAAACCCACACCCATCTGCTGCCCAGAACAACATCAGATGTCCTGGGAGCAGTCCACTTTCGAACCCCATCTATGTACTTCATTTCTGGAGTAGACACCATCGCCTGGGCACATTGGAAGAAATGCTGAAAATATTGTCAAGCTGCCTCCACTTTACCCCACATTTCAGACCCATCTTACATCAGTCAGTGCCTTAAAGCTGGTCACCATTGCTCTTGTCCAACTTGTCATCAGCTTCCCTAATGACCACGGTGGCCCCAGGGTAATTTCTTCCACCTCATCCTCATTCCAGAGGAAACCAGTGACATTTGCATTGTGGAAGTTGAATGAGCGGTAACAGTAATAAGAATCAGAATCAGCCATAATTTACTGAGAACTTACCGCGTGTCGGGCACAGGGCAACTCAGAGATGGGGACACTGAGGCCTGGAAACACCCCGAGGAGCCCCAGCTAGTCAACAGCAGAGCCAGGATTTGAACCCAAGACTTAAACTCGGCACTGCACCACTGCCTTCCAGGAAGGCTCCAATCTGGTGTCCATGAGAGCTGAGAGAGCTTTCAAGGGTGTTTCGATTTACCCAGATGAGTGGGAGACTCACAGAGATGCAGGAAGCCAAAGGTGGAGTCTGAACTCCGGGTCTGGACTTAGTGGCTCTGTTCCAGGAACACGTCTCAGTGACAGGACTGTGTCTAGTCCTGCCATGCACACGAGCAGAAACCCTGAGTTACTTCTGAGGCTGCCAAAGAATTTGAAAAGAATCCCATCTTCATGAACAGAGAAACTATCAAAGCCCAAACGATCTGAGTAACAGAACAAAGTGTAAGAAGTTGAAAGCGAAGGAACTGGAATATTTCATAATGAGACCTTCTCGCCCTCCTCCAGCAACATCCTCCCAGGAAGCTGCCGTTGGGACCCCTCCTTTAGCCAAAAATCGGAGTGGGATGGGGGTAAGGAGATTCGGAATCCAGAAACCCCCAGCCTTTTGGGGTTCACAGGGACAGATCTGCCAGGACAATGGGGAGAGCCTCAAAATAGCTTCAGGAGCACCCTTGTGGAGGGGGTGGGGAAGGATGCAGAAAGGAGCGATGGGGATTTGACCAGGGACCTCTCTGAGCTCATCATGGGATGGACAGCTGGTGGACTGAAATGCCTGCCCTGGCTGCTCTAGCCCTTTCCTTGAAAGGCTCCCAGAGTGGAGAACCCACACGCTCCCTGCCTGGCTCTCTGCTGAAGGCTCAGATGCGCATCTCTTATGGAAATGCATCCCTTGGGTCCTGGAAGGCCGTACAGGCCCTGAAACCCACTCTAAGACTCTTAATCGAATTGGTTCCCTCCAAGGTGTCTCCTGGGAGCATAGATTGAGGGCAACTTGAACCTATGCTCCCAGGTTGCCCGTCCTCAAACATGGCCCCAAAAAACTCTACTTATTACGTTTACCCCAGTTTTTTCCTTTAAATCAACACTGTTTACTCATTTAATGTTATTTTCTTCAAAACCAGTAGTATATATTACTTTCCCTTCCAAAAATAAAAAGACTGAAGCCAAAAATATCAAACGCACAAGGGAAAATGAAATGTTCTTGTGATTTACAAATATAAGAATGTGCAAAAATCTTGTACAACATATATGCTTTTTAATACTTAAAATTAGGACATTGGTCATCTCTGGCGTGTAGGTATTAGGGTATAGAAAATGATTCCCCAAAATATGGAAAAAAAAAAAATGTCTCCTTTCTGGACACCTGTAATCCTAGTACTTTGGGAGGCCGAGGCAGGAGGATCGCTTGAAGCCAAGAGTTCAAGGGCAGCCTGGGCAATGTAGCAAGACCCTGTGTCTACAAAAAATAGAAAAATTAACCAGGCGTGGTGGCACATGCCTGTAGTCCCAGCTACTTGGGAGGCTGAGGCAGGAGGATCACTTGAGCCCAAGAGTTTGAGTCTGCTGTGAGCTACAATGATGCCACTGCACTCCAGCCTGGGTGACAAAGCAAGACCCTGTCTCAAAAAACAAAGTGTCTCCTGATCCACTGAAGGGAAACAGGAATGAGCCTTGAAAGCTGGGCCAGTTGTAAGTCTGATGCTGGCTCCACAGCTGTGTCTTTTGTTTTGTCCCCCCAAGCCCTGGGGATGTGACTGCCATGTCTCTTCCAGAGCCACTCTCTGCTCTTCCCCTTCAGTATCTGCCAAGCTCACTTCCTCAGTCTGCTGATCCCAACCGCACCCTCCAAGCCAGGCCTGGGCAACCAAAGCGTCGCCCTCTGCTCCCCCAGACGCATGTGGGCCCCACTGAGTGGCCCCCGAGGGAGGCCTTTCCTGTCTGACCCTCAGAGATCCTGGCCCTGAGCATGGCCCTGCTTAGGGGTTGAACTGTCTCCCCCAAAATTCATATGTTGAAGCCCTAATGTCTAGTCCCTCAGAACAAGACCGTATTTGGAGACAGGGCCTTTAAAGAGGAGATTTAGTTAAAATGAGGCTATTCTCTAATCTGGTCTGACTGGTGTCCTTAGAAGATGAGGAAATTTGGACACACAAAGAGACACCAAGGGTGCAAGAGCAGAGAGGAAGACCACATGAGGACGCAGAGAGAAGACAGCCACCTGGAAACCAAAGAGCAGCCTCAGGAGCGGCCAGTGCCTCAATCTTGGACTTCCAGCCTCCGGGAATGTGAGAAAATAGTGTCTGTTGTTTAAGCCACTCGCAAGCAAACTAATACAGCCCTTATCACTGGCCTTTGCCACATTCTGCCACCGTAATAGAAACAAAGGTTAACCTTATTGCATGTCAGGCACCGTGCTAAGCAGTGTGCATGCTTATCTCAATCTTCCCAACAACACAGGGAACGTTATTACCTCCTTTTACAAATGGGGAAACTGAGGCTTGGAGAGGTCAATGACTTGCTGATACACGACTGAGGCAGGATCCCAATGTAGGCAGGCCGGCTCCAGAGCTGGTGCTGCTGGCCATCACATCACACCTCTGGCGACGTGCATGGCACCAGTCCCTGGAAGGCCGCCCTCAGCCTGGGCTCTTGGAGCAGCTTGAGCCTGGTGGGTACTCCCTGGCCAGTGGTGAGGCTTAGCCCCGTAGTTCAGGCTGCCATCAGGGCTGACCTCCCCGGAGCCCCGGCGGTGCCCTGCCACCCATGGAGCCCGTCAGCCTCACGTCCCGCAGCAGACTGCCCTGCCTTGTCTGAGGGGCTGTGGCACCAACATTCGGGAGATCTGAAGCAGGGACGGGGGATTCGCATTTGTGAGCCTCCCAAAGTGAGTCTGGTGTCGTGGTTCATGTAGCCATTGTTCCTTTCCTCTACCCTCTGAGAGATACCTCTAGCCCTTTGTTCTTTGTCAGCAGGGATGGCTGAGCTGCCCTGAGCCCAGCGAACAAGCAGGCCCTTTATCCGCAGTCACTCAACCTCCAGGAACTCTCCAAATCATCCCTATAACAAAGTGCTCTGAAGGACTCCAGGGCATCGAGGCGCTTTAGAAAAAGGCTTGGTTCATAAGAACTGACAGCTGCCTCCCAAGAACAAGAACAGCATCACTTCCTCGCCCCCAGGCCAGGAGGTCAGAGCGGCAGTGGGCTTTGGAGATGGACCCTCCTGGGCCACTCACCAGAGGGGCCACACGGTACAGCAGAGAGAGTGCTTGGTTCTGAGACAAGGAGGCTGGTGTGAGCCCGAGTGGACAGTCACATTTTGCAACTAACTCACCCTCCCTGCAATCCGACTGCTGGAAAATGCCAAGTCACCCCTTATAATGAACAAAGCCAAGCTTTGTGGGCACTGAATTGCTTTGGAGGGTGGGAGGAGGAAGAGAATTCGCCAGTTCACTGGTACTCATGTCACAGCTCTCGTTTCATTCTACTACATATCAGAGTCCAGTAGTTCCCTACTCGGCTTCTCCTGCCCGGGTTATAAGCCCCTTAAGGGAAGGAGCTGGTGTGTTTCCTCCACTGCCCCTAGGACAGGGTCTCTCAAGGTGTGGTACCTGAACCACTTGCACCAGACTTACTTGGAGCGCTTACGAAATGCGAACGCCTGGTCCCTGCTCCAGATCTACTGAATCAGACGCTCTCGGGTGGGACCCGGGAATCTGCATGTATAAGTACCCCAGCTGATTCTGAGGTCCACCGCCCTGCTGGCTTTTCTATTTAACTGTGGCCTGTCCTGCCAAGGAAGTCGTCCAGGCCCTAATATGGAACTGAGTGGAACGACCAACTGTTCTGGTGTGGCCAGTGTTAAAACCAGGGCAGCCCAAGGCAAACGGGAATGATTGGTCACCCCAGCACCTCTCAAAACTCCTCACACAGGAGCAAGGAGCAGGGGTTCCCAAGCTCACAGGGGAGAGATAACCTCCAAAGCGCTCATACTTGGTGTTGGAATGTACCACAAATGTACGCATGGCTGAATGTGGGCGGGGGTGATATTTTGGGATTTCACAACACTTCAAATGAAAAAAATAAAGTCAGACTACAAGGAACTGACTCAGGAGTACTGGAAATGGGTCTAGCTTCGTCAGCCTCTCCCCTACCCAAAACCTTCGGCCACCATCCTACCCTGAAAGCAGCCATTGCCTACCCTGAGCTGACTGTTCCTTCAGAATCATGGGGTCACCCCAGGGAGGAAGGGTCTTGAGAATCACAGGGTGTTGGAGCCAGGAAGCCTCCCGGAGATCATAGTCCTGGTCCCTAATTTCTCGGAGGAGAAAACTGAAGTCCAGAAGGGCCCAGAGACTGGAGGGCTGCCGGCTAGCCAGCCAAAAGGTGAATGCACATCCCCCGACCTCCGTCCTCCATGCAAGCCCTTCTGCTGAGCAGCAAATGACAAGAGGAGGGGCAGAACCAGAAATGTTCATTGGGAAGGAGGCTCGATGCATAGACTGGTCAGAACAGGAGAGTCTTAAGGGATCCTGGTATCCCAATCCCCCACATGCTATAGATGAGGAAACTGAGGCACACAGAGGTCAAATACCTTTCCCTAGGCTACATAAAGGAAACCCCTCTTACAGATCCCTTATGACCTGTCCATGGTGGCTACAGACGTGGATATTGCTGACAGATCTGAAAACTTGCTGCATCTGAAATGAGAGACTCTCATGTCCCTGTCCACCAAAAAGTAGGACAATGCGCACAGGAGATGGGACTGGAGGCCCGGATTCACAGACGCATGCAAAGCCTTCAGCGTGGGGGGCTTTTTGAGAGACAGTGTGGACACCAGGCCTAGCAGGGGTGACTCGGTGGGGGCGGGGAGCCGTAGGGCTGCCCTTCACATTTCACTTCAAGCAGTTTTGAGTTGCATGGAATAATTGATAAGAATTTGTTATTTCTGTGATATCTTTAAAAAATAATTAGAGGGGGGGCCGGGCGCGGTGGCTCACGCCTGTAATCCTAGCTCTTTGGGAGGCCGAGGCGGGTGGATCGTTTGAGCTCAGGAGTTCGAGACCAGCCTGAGCAAGAGTGAGACCCCGTCTCTACCAAAAATAGAAAGAAATTAATTGGACAACTAAAAATATATAGAAAAAATTAGCCGGGCATGGTGGCACATG
>CAUYSK010070846.1:0-23187 GCA_963575035.1 Avahi laniger
AATTAATTTCTTTCTATTTTTGGTAGAGATGGGGTCTCGCTCTTGCTCAGAGCTGGTCTCGAACTCCTGAGCTCAGAACGATCCGCCCACCTCGGCCTCCCAGAGTGCTAGGATTACAGGCGTGAGCCACCGCGCCCGGCCCCAGCTAATTTTTTTATTTTTTGTAGAGACAGGGTCTCACTCTTGCTCAGGCTGGTCTCAAATTCCTGGTCTCAAGCAATCCTCTTGCCTCTGCCTCCCAAAGTGGTAGTACTATAGGAATGAGCCACTATGCCCTTTTTTGTTTTTTAATATAGCCACTCTAGTGAGCATGAGGTGGTATCTCATTGTGGTTTTGATTTGCATTTCCATAATGACTAAGAATGCTAAGCATCTTTTTATGTACTTATGGACGATTTATGTATCTTCTTTGGAGAAATGTCTATACAAATCTTTAGGCTATTTTTTAGTTAGGCTGTATTTTATTGTTGGACTGTAAAAATTCTTTATGTATTATGGATACTAAACTCTTATCAGGTATATTATTTGCAAATATTTTCTGCCATTGTATGGATTGTCTTTGAAAGTAGAAAGTGCCTTTGACACACAAGTTTTTTTAATTTTGATCAAATCCAATTTATTTATTTCTTTTGTTGCTTGGGTAAAACTTGGTTTGTCTACCTCTAAAATAGTAGTCTACTCCTCGAGGTCAATTATTCAAATCTGATAGTTTAGATTTACTAAACCTATTACTAACATAAGTTATATATAACTACATAACTTATTCAGTAGCCCATATAAAATGAATTGATGGTTACAGATTAATAATTAGTATATAGCTTTCCATAATAGCATATACCCACGTACTGAACAGAGAAATGTGTTGTCCTTGAATATGAATATCTAGAAATTCTGATGAGTCTAGTATGGACAAAGAATCAGGAATGGTCACTCTGTTGCCCAGACTAGAGTGCAGTGGCGTCAACATAGCTCACTGTAACCTCCAACTCCTGGGCTCAAGCAATCTTCCCGCCTCAGCCTCCCAGAGTGCTAGGATTACAGGCTTGAGCCACCTGACCAGCCTCCTTTTATTTGTTAATACTTGAATTTCTTCACTCCTACCTGCCAGTGCCCTCTGAATGCACAAGAGGAACAGAAGTAGGAAAGTGTGATATCAAGCATAAAGAAGCCACTCTCATCTTAAAGAAAGGAATTTTAACTATTATCACATTACATTATGCAAATCAATTTCAATTAAGAAAAAATAAAAACCTCTTACCTCTCCTTTCACCCTTTAACCTTATCCTGAGCTAGAAGTTGAAGATGTCTCTCTTTATAGTATTATAGGAGAATTCAAGCTATTAAATGAAGCAATTTTTCTCCTATCCAAAGATTCTACAAATTAAAGATTTCTTTGATATGAATTTATATATTTTTTCTATTTACAAGCTTTTATTTTTGTATAGTGTGGAATACTGCTTTAAGCCTTTTATGTAATTTAAATATTCATCTTTTAACCTCATTTTATTTATACTAATGGTTTGGTTTATCATATTGACTATATAGGCTATATGTTTGTGTCCTCTCAAAATTCATATGTTGAAGCCTTAACCCCAAGTATTTAGAGGTGGAGCCTTTGGGAGGTACTGAAGTTTAGATTAGGTCATGAGAGTTGGACATTCATGATGGGATGAGTGGCTTTATAAAGAAGAAGAAGAAAGTGTTCTCTCTTTCTCTCTCTCTACACACACACACACACACACACACACATACACACACACACACACACACAGAGGAAAAGCCATGTGAGCACACAGGGAGAAGGTGGCTCTACAAGCCAGGAAGCAGATCTTCGCCAGGAACTGAATTTGCCAGCACCTTGATCTTGGACTCACCAGGCATCAGAACTGCAAGAAATAAACATCTGTTGTTTAAGCTACCCAGTCTACAGTATTTTATTATAGTAGCCCAAGCTAAGACATTGACTGTTTTCATAAGTAATGTGACTACATTATTTTAGAAATATTTAATATTTTCATTTAAGCAGACTTGCTTTATCACTATTCCAAATCAGTTTGGTTTAACTATGTATTTTAAGTTGATTAAATAATACAAACAATGTAAAGTGCCTAACATAATGCGTGGTACATAGTGGGCACTCAAATACTAGTCCTCAGTTTGCTTTCCTTTAGTCTAAACTATATCATAAGCTCACCTCATTTTAGTTTCTACAGTGTTTAAAATCCCATCAAAATATCTAATAACTAGCAATGTCAACATACTAGGTGGACACTCAAATGCCAGTTTTTCATTACAGTACAGAAGACCAAGATCTAATGTCTGTTTATTCTACAATCATTTACTATGGACATAAACATCTTAGCTAATTAGCTTTATCTTCATCTAAAACACATACTTTTCTAATATTGGTCTCTATCATGGAATGAAAATATTATGAATATGTGGATATAGTATTGAACACATTTCAGCAAGCATTTGGTAAAATGGCCTTATGTGAAATAAAAGTGCCATTATTTCCTTTTAAAATGTAAAGCAGAAAGTGTCCATTATAAGATGCCCTGAACCTACATCAATCTGGGCATATCATAAATATTAAATTCAGAAACCCTCAACATCAGTGATGTCAAGTTTCACATATCTGTGGTTCCTATGCTAGCTGTTCCCCCCAAAGTAATGATCTTTGTATTACTAAGGTCCATGAGGTTTAAGGTTGCTTACATAGGTAAAGCTCAAAGGATGGGTGGATGGTATTCATGTGTGAAGCTGACTATACAATAGTATCTATGATAATGAACTTGTTTTATTGGTAACAAAGTCAGCCAAATTTTTAGACAGGAAACTTGAGAAATCATGGAGAACAAAGCTACAGATATTTACAAATATTATCAATAAATAGTTTCTATTTGTCTTTTTCTACAAAATTGTGGCACTTCAGAGATTTCTGCTTCTAAAATATACTTTTTGTTCAGTGTTTTCTTCCTAGAACATTTCTGTTCTCTTCACACCCATCCCTAGTCAAAACAAGAAAGAATCTGCTGTGGGTCGTTTATACTAATTGATTGATTAAACATACCTAAAAGTGAATGCTGATCACATACTTAACCAGAACGTGTATTTTAGACCTATTTCTGATTTTAATAGCAAATAGACAACTTACAAAATCCCAATGTTCTAAGTGCTTTACATATTAACTCATTTAAACTCTATATATATTAAGTGCTTTATATATATATTAACTCCTTCAAATAACTCCATGAGATAAGTATCATTATTATTCTTATTTTGCAGCAGAGGAAACTGACACACAGAGGTTAAGTAACTTGCCAAGGACCACACAGCTAACGAATGGTAGAGCTGGGATAAGATCCTTGGCAGTATGGCTCAGAGTTACAATGTTGTACTGTTTCTCATTATTGCCATTTTACCAGAGATTGGGAACAAAAAGGAGACCTGAAATCATTCTTGACCATACTTTAAGGTTAACTTGATGGTAAAGATGACTTAGATCTCTTGGGTTGCCTGGAATAAGAATGTCAAAAGAGAATTGTTTAATCTTCCCAAGAGGTAACTTCTCATCCTCCTGGGAAAAGCAAACCAGGAAGACTGATTACCTGAAGTTACTGAAACCTCTTTGTTAACATTCATCAAATTAGATTTCTGAAACACCTGTCAAGCTTCTGGAACTATAAAAGAGATAAAGTATTAACTCCTACCTATAAGGATCTTATAAGCTATAGGAAACAAGGAAAAGCATTTCATGGAATGTGAAGACTAGAGAACTAAATAGGCCCGGGCCAAATCAAGAAAGACGGATATAAGGTTGGATTTTTATCCTAAAGGTAATAGGGAACCACTGAATGATTCTACAAATGAGACTAACATGACTCAATTGTGTTTTGGGAGCACTATGGCAACAAAACATAGTAGCTAAGCCCAGAGTTTGAGTTTTGGCTTTGTCACTTACTAGCTGGGTAAACTTAAATATAATACTTAAGTACATATTACTTAACCTCTCTGAGCATCAACTCCTCAGCTGTAAATCAACAATAATAACATCTAATTCATAGGGTTACTGAGAAAATTAAGCTAGATGATCCATTTAAACCACTTAGCAAAGTACTTGGTAAGTACTCAGTAGATGGTAGCTGTTTATCATTAGCAGTAGCAATATGGAAATGGATTAAGAGGGACTAACAGAGAAGCCAGGAAACCAGTGAGAGGGTTATTGTAATAATCAAAGAGAGAAGCAAAACTTAAACTAAAGTAGTGGCTGAGGAATGGTCAAGAAGGCAATGGGTTCAAAATATTAAAGAGGCATATTCTAGGACTTTGGAACAGCATTGGGTGGCAGTGCGGTATGAGTCTGGGCCACTGGATAAATGATGGTCACCTTCACCAACACAGGGAATATGGGAGAAAAAGCACATTGGACACCTCACAGAGATACCTTTTATTCACCATATTAAAAACAAAATTCATTTATAAATCTACTCTTCCCTCTATGTATCTGTGACCCCATTCTCTTGTGGTTGTTCTCCTACCTTTCTAGCTACTCCTTTACATTCTGCTTTTCAGGGTCTTTTTTTCTTCCTGTCTCCCAATTGCTAGTGTTTCCAAAGTTGGTGTTCTCAATGCTTTTCTCACTTCTCTCCCAGGCAAGCTCATCTACTCCCAAGGCATTAATTAGTATTCACCTGTTTACTGATGACTTCCAGATCTCTATTTCTGGCTCAGGCTACTCGACTCAGTTCCAAACCATGTATATCCCCTGCCTACACTGGAATATCCCAGGGGGATTTTCATTCAATGAGTCCAAAACCAAACTCACTTTCCTCTTACAAATGGACCAATTTTAAAAAAAAAAACAAAAAAAACCCTTTCCTTCAGGTATTCTCTCACAGGGTCTTCCCTTTCACCCCAATCTGTGACTACATAAATTATGCTCCCTCTCCAACCTTAATCTAAATCCTCCATACATTTATCCCATCAAGACAGTCTATATTTTCTTTTAAAGTCTACTACCAGTACTTTTATGATATTTCTGTGTTAGTATCCCATTCTAAAATACATCCTTGTCTCTCCTATGTCATTTCTAACTCAGTTAAAAGCATTCCATGTGAAATGAATGCCCTCAACTTCCTTCTTCTTCATCTCTAAATTTTTCTTTCTTCTTCCATTCTCTTTTTCCTCCAAGACTAATCCTCCATGTATATCCTTGATGCTAACTCCCTTCCCTATCTGATTTATGAGAATAGGAGCCTTGTCTGCCTCATCCCCAGCTACCGAAACAGTGAGTGCTTAGCACATGATATTAAAAAACATGTATTGAATGCTTTTAATTAATGAGCCATACTCTCTTTCTGTTGCCTTTTCAGTTTTTCCCCTTTCCTTCTATATTGGGTTCTTCTGTAAATCCACAAAGATGTTTAAATGTTTAAATCTTTTTCAATGGAGGAAAAATAAAAAAGATACTCACAGAAACTTTCTCTTGACTCTCTTTTCAAGCTGTTTGCTGTCTACCACCAAGCTTCTTTTAAGCCACACGTTCACCACTTTATCTGTACTACATTATTCAACGTTTTTAAATGTGGTTTCCTCCCGAAACTGTCTTCTCAAAATCACCAGGGACCTCCTACCTTTCTCACCCCTTATCCTCCCTGCTTTCTTCATCACTTAACACAAAAGAACACTCACCGCTCATTAGAACTCTTCTCCATGAGGCCTTACTTGATTCCCTTAAAGATAGGTTATGTGTTCCTTTCTTATAAATAATCACAGCCCTTATCATGCTTTTTAAACTATTTACTTGTCAGTGTCTTGTACTAGACTAACAATTTTTTTTTTTTGGCCTGGGCTAGAGTGCAGTGGTATCATCATAACTCACTGTAACCTCAAACTCCTGGGCTCAAGCAATTCTCCCACCTCAGCTTCCCCAGTAGCTGGGACTATAGGCATAGACTACTATGCCTAGCTAGGGTTGTTTTTTTTTTTTTTTTTGTAGACACAGGGTCTTGCACTATATTGCCCTGGCTGGCCTCAACTCCTGGCCTCGAGCAATCCTCCCACCTCAGCCTCCCAAAGTGCTAGGATTACAGGCATGAGCAACCACATCCATCCTAGACTAACAATTTCTTGATGAAAGGTATATCTTCTAATGTATTGCAACTATCTGGTGCTATGACTGCTCAATAAATTGAATACTGCCCTCAGATTAATGTCTAAAAGAGTTCTAAGAATACTGGAGAATGTAAGTGTTGGTTAAAATAAGGATGACAAGTGACATTCTAAGGGAAAGGGGCAAGTAAAAGTAGTATGAGGTGCTATGGACTATCAGAAAGGAGCA
Source organism: Avahi laniger (assembly GCA_963575035.1). Taxonomy (NCBI): domain Eukaryota; kingdom Metazoa; phylum Chordata; class Mammalia; order Primates; family Indriidae; genus Avahi; species Avahi laniger. The sequence goes on from CAUYSK010070846.1 coordinate 6,344, forward strand.
CAATTCATGTAGTCATTCATTCATTTGGCATTTACTACTATGAGCAAGGCAAATAAGATAATCAAGACATAGAACCTATCCTCATAAATCTGCTTTATAATCAAAAGCTAAGGGATTAGGGGTGGTTAAGAAGTGGTAGAAAATAGGAGTAAGATACTATGCCACTAAATAGTAATTTTAAATCTAATGTTAAAATATCAGGACAAGTTTGGAAGACCACAAACCAGCTGCTTCTGATCTATTCATCTTTGTGATCTAGCTCTATCAGTAGCAGTTTTCAAACTTCAATGTGCATAAGCAACACCTGGGGATCTTGTTAAAGGTGCAGAGAAGTTTCTCAGAAGTCCTGATTCTGTGAATCCAGGAATCTACATTTTAGTAAAGATCATAGGTGATTACGATGCTTTTGGTATAGAGAGCATAGTACTGTACAGTCCCCATTCATTCATGTCATAATTCTGCAGTATCTGAGTTCCACCTATAATACTACTTTCCTAAAAATTCATTAAAATGTTTATACACATATATATCATATATATTGGCCTTATCCTACGCAAGGGATTTGATGACTTTTTTGTAATGCACATGAAATACATAACCATTAAAAAGGTCTGTCTGTACACACCAGTGGATCAAGGTTCGAGAAGTAATACTCAAGAGTTTATGCCCCGCAAACACCACATCCTGCACGTAGTCTAATGATATAAATTATAACAAAAAGTCCCAGGGCAGTGAAGTTCAGCAAAATTGTGCTTCAGAAGAGCTCATGTAGATATTCTGGTGCCTTTTACAGATTATAAAACAATCAAAAGATATTTTTTAAAATAATGTTCTAATTATTACAAAATGACTTACAAAATTTTAAAAACTGACTTTTATTTTTAAAAGTATTTTGTCTTTTATTCTGGTACTTAACTCTCAGAATATTCTAGAGATAACACCTGAGTCAACCCCCAACAGCTAAGGCATCAAATTTAAAAGCAGCAGTTGAAACAAAACAAGACAGATCTGTGTTCTTGAACCATAATAAAATACTCATCCATTTTGTTTACAATTACATTTGACTAAGACCAATAACTGAGTTCAAAGGTATCAACTTGATAGCTCTTTCTTATCCTTCAATGCCAAAGCAATTTATAATAATAGGCAAAATAATACGGCAAAAATATCAGGGGAATAACTGTATCTCAAGAAAGGTCTATTCCTTAATAGCTTTGGGAATTCATATCCACAAACAGAAAAGAGGGTTAACATATTTCACTAAATGAAAGGTTGTGCTGATACTAAACCTTTAAAAACAATATTCTGCTCTAAATCATGACTTTGCTTAAATGGCTAAGAAAATCAATTTCTACCTAAATACTCTTGAGTGGATGTCTTTTGGATACCACACTGTCAGTGTGTCACAAGCCAGTTCTATATACGTTTAATCTCTAGTCACATTGAACAAAAACATAAATGAACAACTGTGGTCCTTCATCTCTGAATTACTTAAGTTGATTGGAAATTTCCCTTACTACTTACTGATTTACAAAGCACTTTACCCTGTTTGGATGAAAGGATTATTGCAATAGTTTCCTAACTAGTCTCCCTGCTTCATCCCTTGTTCTCCACAGGCTACTCTCCACACAGCAGCCAAAGAAGCCCTGTTAAAAACGTCAGATCAATTGCTCTTCGGCTCAAAACTGTCCAGGCTCTATTTCAGAGTAAAAGCTGAAGTTTTTTAAATGACACACAAGGCCCTCCAATACACAATCAACCCACCTCTGAGCCCATCTCATTCCCTTGTTTACTTTGCTCCACTTACAATAGCTTCTTTGCTGTTTCTTGAATACACTAGGCACATTTGAGACCCAGGGCCTTTGCATTTGCTGTTCCATTTGCCAAGACTGCTCTTCCCATGCAAATCCATATGGCTCTGCTCGCACTTCTTTAGATCTCTGCTCAAACATCATGATCCAGGTGAGCCCCTTTATGATCACCTACATATAATCGCTACTTCCCCACTCCCGTACATATTTCCTATCCTCTTTCCCAGCTTTGTTTTTCCGCCATAGCACTCACCGTCCCACATTCTATACCTTCTGTTTATCATTTGTTTACCCCACAAAAGTGCACAGGCTTTCTGGGTGAAGATGGTCTATTTGCTTTGTTCACTGCTGTATCCCAGTGCCAAAACCAGTGCCTAGCACATAGTAAATGTTCAATAAATATTTATTTAGTGAACAAAGGCTGTTACTCCAACTTTGGGATTTTCAGTGTCAACCCTACTAAGAGCTAGAAATAAGAGTTGGCGGATATCCCCAAATTTCCAGATGGCACTTGGCGTTTGTGAACTTACGTGCAGTATCTTTTGTCTGGTACATCGTTCCCTCTGATTTTTCTTAGATACTACGGCGGCAGGAAAATCCCTAACTAGTTTGCAAGGAAGAAGAAAACCAATCATGTATAGGACTGATTTTAGATGATTTGATTCTCATCCATAAACCAATAGAGAAAATGCCTTCGGAATTTTTAGTTTCTCCTCTTAAACGTAAGGGAAAGAAACTGATTATTTGTTGCCTCTGGGGGTGTGTGAAGGGGGCTGGGAGAGAGGCGGGAAAGCCCCGTAGACCTCCTTCGAGAGCGTCAACTCTTCCGCGGTCCAACTTACTTTTCTGGGGGGGCGGGTAGGCCTCGTTCGAGGTCTCTGCCAGGGGTGTCTCTCTGTCACCCTCGGAGGTGTCTATTGTGCTGTGTCTGAAGAACGAGGCGAGGCGGGAGAGGTGAGGGGGATGGAGGGATGCCGAGTGCGGCTCCCACTGCCTCCCAGCACGAAGTCGGGAGCGCAGGGCTCCGCGCCGGTGTCTGGGGCCGCGCGCTCGGATCGCAGCCTCGGCCCCGGGGCGCGGCGGGACGAGGGCTGCGCTGAGTTAGGCCCGGACAGAGCCCCGTGGCCTCCCGGCGGCCGCGCACGGGGCCCCGCGCACCCCACTCACCCCGGTCCCCCCAATCCGGCGCCCTTCTCGGTTACCTCGAACTCTCTTCAGCGAAATGGGATCCTTCTCCTGTTCTGCTGACATTACAGACCGCAAAGCATGACTCCCCCCCAGGCCGCGGGAATTCGGTCTCTTTGATGCAGCGGCGGCGGCTCCTCCCCCTCGCGGGGCCGCTGCGGCTGCGAGGCGAGCCTCGGAGGCGAGGCGCGGCCGAGGGCGGCGAGGACGCGGGCCGACTTTGCAAAGTTTGCGAGGAGAACGAGGCCTCCGGGCGGCGGGGCGGCGTGCGGGGGCTGGCCGGGCTCAGCGGTGGCGACCGGGCGTGCGGCCTGGGGGCGGCCCCCCGCCCGGGGCCGGCATGTGCGGAGGACGAGTGCGCCGCCGCCGCCTCCTCCCACTGCTTTTTCTTCGCCGCCGCCGCCTCAGGAGCCGCTGACAGGGGAGGCAGGAGGCGGGCGGCCCGGCCCTGGCGGCGCACTCACAGCGCCCTCTGAGGAGGAGGTCCGCGCTCTCGCCGCTCCCGAGTCGCAGACACAAAAGCCCCCAGCCGGAGCCGCCTGCAAAACCCGCTCCGGGGCGGGCGAGGGACGTGGCGCGGCCCCGCGGCTTCCCCGCCCTGAGCTCCCCAGCCCCGCGCGGGGACGGGCTTCAGGGGGCGGGGGCCGCTGCCTAGTCCCGCGGCGCCTCCAGCCGCCGCCGCCGCCGCCGCCTCGCGCTCCGCCTCGGCCCAGCCCCCACGGCCCGCGCGCGCCTCTCGTTCCGCGCCGGGGCTCGCGGGCCCGCGGCTCTCGCAGCCGGGGCGGGCAGCGCGCGCCGAGGGGCCGCCCCGCCCCGCGCTCCCTCACCGCTCGCCAGGCCCGAGGACGTCCGGCCCGGCTTCTGTGAGGACAGGGCAACTCCGAACTTCGTCGCAGGCGACAGCAGGCATCTTGGCCTCGCAGCCAGGGATCTGAAAGAGAAACGTACGATGCGAGAAAACTTTGTAAGCGGGAGCTGGAGAGTTCTCGGCGGGCATGTGGAGACCCAGATTCCCCGGCTCTGAGTCCGTGGTCTGGACACCTGTTTGTGAAATGCCCCAACTTGGTATTTTAACGACTCTTCAAGAAAGAGCGATGTGCAATTAATGCAAGAAAGGACAGACGGGTAGAAGCAGTGCGACGGCTGAACCTCATTAGGCGATAAATTTTAGGAGACAGACCCCCGATGTGATTGATTGTAAATTAGTCTGATCACCGGTCCACCTTCATCAGTTGGGCTGTGTGACCTGAGGCAGCTTAGGTAACCTCTCGGGGTCTCACTTTTCTATGAAAGTCAGTGGTGCTACTCTCTAAGATCTCTTCTAGCTCTGACATTCTTTGCCGAACTTTAACGAAATTATTTGATTTTTATTAGGTTCTGTAGTTATCTTGCTAAAGAGAATCTGTGGACTATAATCCTCATGAAGTTAGGTAAAACCTGGGCTTATTTCTATGTCAGAACCACTGAGAAGCATGCGAAGCACTCACTAAGCATGTGAGCACTTAGCGCTAACCGCAAACAGGAGTTTCATCCTTCCGGAGACGAGACACACAGGACTCATTCAGCTGCACAGCCGGAGAACAGATGTAAACATGAAGCCAATGTATAGTCTTAACAGCTACACAGCAGACAAGCACCGCAGCAGCAGAATCGGCTTTAAGAGACAGACTATGGATGGCCAGGGGGCAGAGGTTACCCTTTAATAAGGGTGGAGTCGGGGGTTGGAAGTCCCGATTAGAAGATTCGGACTAGGACAGGCTGGGGCAAATATTCTTACAGCAGGCACTCTGAGGAGAAGGTTCCCCCTAACTAGAATTCCATGCAGGCAGGAATTTTGTACAGTTCATGCTCTGGTCCCTGACAGTGACTAACACATAGTAAGTGTTCAAAGAAATGCTGGTTGACTGGATGTATGAATAAACAGTCTGGAGGTAGCCCTGGGGTGACAGGATTGTCAGGGCTTTGGTAAGTGAGGGTAAATGGTAAATATGGTAAAGCAAATTGGATCTAATACTCTGCCTCAGAGGGTTGTTGAGAGAAGATGAGGAAGCACTTTGAAAATATCATCAACATGGAAACAAAGTGGTTTTTCTTATATAACCCTTAGTGCAAGGAGAATGGTTGAGAAAAATCATTGCTAAGGAATTTTGCATTCTTTATTGTAATTTTCTAAGCTAGACACTCAGAATATGTAAATCGAGAGAAATGAGTTGGCATCTTTTTAATGACTCATCAAGAATTAAAAGACCATATTACTTGGACGTGGTTTTCAGATCAATCTGACTTTCAAATCTTGACTGCTTACTTGCACATATGTTACCTAGAGAGCATTCTCAAATTTCAGATTCCCAAGCCCTTCCGCAGATTTACTGAATCAGAATCTCTGGGAATGAGGTCTGGAAATCTGTGTTAAATGCTCTCTAGGTGATTCAAAAGCAATGCAAAAGCAGATTTGGTGACACATTTATGAACCATTTGGTACATAACATTGTCACCCAAAGATATAAAGAGATTAATGAGACAATGGTTCTTGTCCTTAAGGAGTTCACAGTTTAGTAGACAAAGCAGAGTGCCAAACACTGCATTGGACTACTATGTAAGCACAAGAGAGAAACGCTTAAATAGCTGATGATGTTTGAGGAGAGTCATAGGAATAACATGGCAGGAATGGTTACCAGGGGCTGCGGGGAGAGAGTAGGTAATGGGGAGTTATTGTTTAATGAGTACCTAGTTTCATTTTGGGATAATGAAAATTTTCTGGACGTGGACTGTGGTGATGGTTGCACAACAACATGAATGTAATTAATGCCACTGAATTGTACACTTGAAATTGGTTAAAATGGTAAATTTTATGTTATATGTATTTTACCACAAAAAAGGGAGGAAAAAAGAACATGTAGAGGCCAGGCACGGCGGCTCATGCCTGTAATCCTAGCACTCTGGGAAGCTGAGGTGGGTGGATCATTTGAGCTCAGGAGTTCAAGACCAGCCTGAGCAAGAGCGAGCCCCCGTCTCTACTAAAAAAAATACAAAAAAATTAACTGGACAACTAAAAATATATATAAAAAAGTAGCCGGGCATGGTGGCACATGCTTGTAGTCCCAGCTAGTTGGGAGGCTGAGGCAGAAGGATCACTCGAGCCTAGGAGTTTGAGGTTGCTGTGAACTAGGCTGATGCCATAAACACTCTAGCCCAGGCAAGAGAGTGAGACTCTGTCTCAAAAAAAAAAATAATAGAACATGTAGGAATTAAATGGATTGTAAGGGCAAATCAAGTCTTCTAATCAGAGGGAATAGAATTTCCAAAGGACAAGAGGAGTGAAAAAAGTATACATGTTTTGGAGACCTTAAGTAGTTAGAAGTGGCTGGCGCATAAGGAACAATTTTGAGGAAGAAGAAAGGGCCAGACTTCTGAAGGCCATATCAAGAATTTTGAATTTTATCCACAAAAGCAACAGGGAAACACTGAAGAGTTTAAGCAGGTGAGTGATATGTTTAGGTCTGCATTTTAGAAAGATCATTCTGGCTACCAGGTGAAAGCTGGATTGGAGAGGCACAGAACATTAGTATCTTAGTCTCTTGTGCTGGTATAACAGAATGCCATGGATTGGGTAATTTACAAAGAACAAAAATATATTCCTCACAATTCTGGAGGCTGGGAGCTCCAAGATCAAGGTGCTGGCTTCAGGTGAGAGCTGTTCTCTGCTTTCAAGATGGTGCTTTGAATGCTACATCCTTCGGAAGGGAGGAACACTGTGTCCTTATAAAGCTGAAGATGGAAGGGCAAAAAGGGGACAAACTCCCCTTGTCGAGTCCCTTTATAAAGGCTCCTAATCCCATTCATGAGGGAGAAATCCTCATGGCCTAACCACCTCTTAAAGGCCCTGCCCGCTAATACTATGACAGTGGCAACGCCTGGAGGGGACACATTCAAACCATAGCAATTAGAAAATAATATAGAGAATGAGGCAAGAGAACAGCGAGGGAGTTACACATTGAAGTGGGGTAGTGGAGGGAAAGTACAGGGAATAATGGTAAAAACTAACAACATGGTAATTGTTTGGATGTGGAAGGTGAGGGACAAATCAGGAATTTTTTCCCAGACTAGTTTTAGGCAACCTAGAATACAGGGAGAGATTTGGTGGTAGATGATGAAGTGAGATGAAGATGAACTCAGTTTAGGACACCTGACTCTGAGGTGGGGCGGTCTAGCAGACAGAGGTACTGATACAATCCATAATTCCCCAGGTCAAACACACACCAGCATGCAGGGTCACATTAGCAATTATGAGTTAGCTTTTATCAGTATCGCTTTTATCAGTTATAATCCACTTTTGCTGTGTAACAACCAACCACAAAACTTGATGGTTTAAAAAAAAAAACACCATTTACTTGCTTATGATTGTGTGGATAGGCAATTTGGGCTAGGCTCAGAATGATTTTCCTCAGCACTACACAGTGATGGCTGGACGCACCGGGGCATTTGTGGTTAGCCGGTGACTAATGGTCTCACTTACATGTCTGGTGATTGGCTGATTGTCAGCAGGAGCAATGAAGGTAACTGGACCATGTGTTAGCCTCCTGCAGGCTAGTCTGACCTTTTTCTTATGGTAGTGGTTACAGGATTTCTAAGAACACAAAGAAAGGACAAGTCCTAACACGCAAGCACTTTCAAGACTTTGCTTGTGTCTCATAGGCTAAAGCAATTTATGTGGCCAAGCCTAGCATCTTTGTGGGAGCAGATTATCCAAGGATTTGGATACAAAGAAGGCAGAGCAAATTAGGGTCATTACTGCGTCAGTCTATCACATGTGTCCTTATTCTTGAGAGTCCTGGGGATGGAGCAATGGGAAAGGGAGACAGGAGCACATCATGCTCTCAAACGCTCTTGACTCTGTCATGGCATCTATCATGTTCTTTTATTCTTGCTCATCTTGGAAATGTCAGATTCCCATGAAGACCCATCAATATGCCTCACCACTACTATTGATATCCAATGCTATGGATACAATACAACATGCTCAGCTATAAACCTTTAAGTGTCAAAGCAAAGGTGCATCCTGTGAGGTTCTCATTGTGTGGAAGCCTGGCTACAGTTCATGCAGAACTGGGCAGAATATTCCACTCAACTCCATTACACTCCTTATGTCCCCAATATATCAGAATTCCTGACAAAGATATCCCTTTTCCTTGTTTTAGTCTTATCTATGGGACTTGATTATGAGTTCCAGAGTTGATTTTTACTCCATCTCCAATATAGAAAGATGCAGGTAAGTCTATTCTTGGTGGGCCTACTCCATCATTTAGAAACATATACTCAGTCATGTCTTAAACTCAGTAGAAGGTACAGTTTAGGCTAGAGCAAGGTCAGGATACAGTTTCTGCAAAGAGCCAGATAATAAACATAAACTTTGCAGGCCATATGTTCTGTCACAACTACTCAACTCTGCCATTGTAGAATAAAGGCAATATGCAAAATATGTGGGTGTGGTTGTAGTCCAATAAAATCTTATTTATGAAAGCAGGCAGTGCCTGGAGTTGGCCTGCAGGCTGTAGTTTGCTGACCCATAGGCTAGAGCTTGGACCGCATAAAAGACCCTAGAGCTCAGGGCATAGGCCTAGGCTGCAGATACAAATTGAGACATTACCTAAGAATGGATAAACTCACCCAGGACCAGTAAGAATTAAGAGCCAAGAATAGAATGCAAAGAAACACTGACATTTTAAAGAGTGGGCAGAGATAGAAGAGCTGTAAAGGAAATAAAGGAATGAAAAATCAGAAAACAGGAGTGTTGGGGCCATCAAAAAAGGGTAAAAGAATCAACTGTATCACATGCCACAGAAAGAAGTACTCATTTCTTTCGTAAGTCATCCTTGGCTTGGAATCCACTTAACTTTCTTGTTTTCTTATAGGTTGCAGTATTGATTTTATAGTCTTTGCTTATAATATTTTACATCTCAAATTTTGCCTGGTTGTATTGTGGAAGGTAGCATGGTGGAGTGTTTAAGCACTCAGCCTTTAAGCCTTTAATATAAATGGTTTAGATTAATGTGTAGACTTTTTTTCTAGAAAAGAAAGGAAAATATTCCTATAAGTTCTATTTTAAAACATTTGCACAGAGTTGTTTAAAAACTGAATAGAAATAGAGATCAAACCCATCTAGGTATTTGGAGGTTTTGCAACATTGGTTGAATCCTTTCATGATATAATTGAAACTGTGGCAAGGTTATCAACCTCTATATATTGGTCAACAGTATCCAGGAGCCTTTTGTTCACAAATATAGATAGGCTATCAAAAGCTCAAAGTTGAGGGCAATCACAACAACAAACTTTGGGGATGGTATGTATGAGTCAGGATTCAATCAGGACACGAAGACCACACAGTAATTTAACAGGGTAAGTTTATTAATTTTACAGTGGTGAGGGATTACATCGTAAGAAGAGAATGCTAAAGAATATGAGAAAAGCACATGTAAGGAACAGTAACTACCCTTAAAGCTGAGACAGAGCACCCAAAGAAGAGGCCCCCTCCCTCCGCAGGCTGAGATCCTGACCTTATTGGAGTGTGCACAGCTGTGGCTCACTGGATGGCAGAGAAGTTGCTGTGATTCTGCCTTCTGAGGGGATGCCAGAGGGAGATGCCCCTGGGTGCTGTGGGCACTGCAGGAGTTGGACACTGGAGACTCCATGTGCGCTGCAGGAGCCTACTCAGAGGAGCAGCTGAAAACAGGAAGGAAAGCCCCTTCCTACAGGATGTCTCTTGCAGCACCCTCTAATGACAAAGTTGAACACTGTGCCAGCTGGCAAAGACAAAATATTTAAAGGGTCTATCTACATTTTCTCAGAGCAGGCAATGAAAGGTAGATTTGGAGTTGAGGGGTGATAAATTAATATTGACACATGATAGTGTGTACTTTAGCTGATCAAAGCTCCTTAAGTAACTTTATATCAATAAGCACCTTTGATATGGGAATATGCTCTGTTATAAAATAGTGCCTTCCAAATATTTGCTGTCTTGTCCTAAAAGTATATTTTCTATACAATAAAATATGGGGGAAATTTTTACTTCAAAATACTTTTGACTTAATTCTCTTCACTTCTTATATCCCATACATCACCAGATTCTATAAATTTTACCTCCTAAATATTGTCCAATGTGTCTATTCTTCTCTATCCCCACTATAATCACCCAAGTCCAGCCATGATCATTTCTTTCTTTTCTGGATTTATGCAATAATCACCTAATAATTTTATCTACATCACCTTGAGCTCTATTCAATTCATTTTTGACTTGGTATCCAGAGTGTTCTTTAAAAAAAGCTTTTTATTTTAAAATAATTATACCTTCACAGGAGGTTGCAAAGAAATGTACAGGGAAGTCCTGTGCATTTTTTCCCCAGTCTTCTCCAATTCTAGTGTCATACACTAGTAAAGTATCAAAGCCAAGAATCTGACATCGGTACAATCCATAGATCTTATTCAGATTTCACTAGTTATACAAGCACGTGTGTGTGCGCACGTGCGTGAGTGTGTGTGTGGTATATGCAATTTTATCACATGTGTAGCCTTATGTAACCACCACCACAATCAAGATGCTTAACTGTACTACAAACACAAGACTCTGATGACAAGACTCCCTTGTTACTCCATTATAGCCACGCTCATCCACTCCTCCAATCCCTAACCCCTGGCAACCACTAATCCATTCTACATTTTTATAATTATGTTATTTCATGAATTTTACACAATAAAATCAGCAGTATATATCCTTTTGAGATTTTTTTCACACAGCATAATTTCCTTGAGTTTCATCCAGGTTGTTGCATGTGGCAATATCTTGTTCCTTTTTTACTACTTAGTAATCTTCCATGTATGGCTGTACACAGTTTGTTAGCTCATTGGAGGACATCTGGGTAGTTTCTACTTCTTGGCTCTTATGAATAGAGTCATTATGAACATTATGAAGTTCCCACATAAAAATAAGTTTTCATTTTTCTAGGATAAATGTCCAATAATAGAATTGTTGGGTCATATGTTAAGTCCATTTTTAGATTCAGAAGGATTGCAAAACTGTTTTCCAGAGTATTCATTTGAATACACAAATCTCATCATGTCATCACTTTACATAAAATTCCTCAATGACTTCCCATTACTATTATAGGTAAGGCTAGGTTTTTAAACATGGACTGCAAAGTGTACATAATACAATTGCCACTGATTTCTCCAGCCTCATTCTATACCACTTCCCTTGTTCTTTATGCTCACTGGCCTTTTAAATTTTTCCTCAATTCACCATTATTTTCCTGCCACAGTTGCTCTTCAAATGCTGTTTCTTCTTCCTGGGATGCTCTTCTCCCTTCTCTTAGTCTAATTAACTCAAACTTCACCTTTCATTCTTAACTCAAGTATTATCTCCTCAGGGAAGTCTCTCTCTAGTCGAGTTCTTTTTTTCATGTTCCTTTCCTTCATCACTTCTCTCAGTTTTGGATTACATAGTAATTTCTGTGGATATATGAATACATTCCGTTTTTACCTGCAGATTAAAATCCATGGGTGCAAGATTATGTTCATTTTTGCTCATTATTGTCTGACACATAGCGGGTGCTCAATATATAGTTTTTGAATGAATGAATGGTATGCTTGCAAAGAATTCGGTGCCAAAGCTTCACATTTTATAATTTTATTTATCCACTATTCATTTAATATAATATATATTTACTACTAATCATGGTCAAGGTAGTCTACTAAGCAATAGATTTCTATAGCTAAATTTCAGATTCATACACAGTTTACATTAATACATTCTGAAATATATATTATTTCAGACAAAGACTTGCTAAATATTTCTACTGGGTAAATATTGAAAAATAAAATAAATGATTAATAGGATGTTTATAATTCTTCTAAAATATTAAGGAGCTTTATACATCAAGAAAGGGACACATGTCTATGTAGCTCTCCATCTTGATCACTGTTGATCATACTAACTTGACATAATCTCTGCAACCAATAACAAAGACTTGAGTTTAATATAACCATCATAAGAAGGTCCATAGTATTTTTCCTGGGCAGCATGGTTTAAGACATTCATGGTTGCAGCATCATATTTTAAGTGACATACCTCCAGTGAGGCATCTGTCTTTGGTCTTTGATCCTAAAGGCATAGTGAGTCACATACTTCTTATATGACAGCTAATGAAACCAATATGGCAAAGTAATGTGGGTTTTTTGCCTTGTTTTGCTCTGTTTTTTTACAGCACTTGGAAAAGAGGCAGATTTTTTTTCAGGATATGAATACTGCCAACATAGGCAGACTGCAACACTGTGGGTGCCTGAGAAATTTTTTAAGAACATGTGGGAACGAGCAAGATGTGTGCATATTTGTGAATGAAACACAGCAAGGCAGGACTACCTAAGAAACATGACAAGTCTTGGTGCTAAAACAACAAACTGTAAATACGGAACAATTGGCATTTTATGAATTCTCTTTTAAGAGACAGAAAATGTGCCAATCTTAAGCCTTTTTGGTTTGTATATATTTTTGGAGGGAAAGAGTGGGAATGGAAAGGGAAGATAATGAGAACTTTGGGCAGCAATATTCCTTCGAGTCCCCCCATTTTTTGTACATTCATGTTTTTTACAGAGAAATAATTTTCATACCACAAAATTCACCATTTTAATCTGTATAATTTAGCGTATAGTATACTTACTTTTTAGTATATTTTAGTATATTCAGAGTTATGTAACATTACCGCTAGCTAATTCCAGGACATCCTGACCACTCCAGAAAGAAACCTTGTATTGGTTAGCAGTCACTGCCTCTCCCCCAACCTCCATATCTCCTGACAGCTACTAATCTATTCTCTGTCTCTATGAATTTGCCTATTCTGGGCACTTCGTTTCATATAAATGAAATTATATAATATATGGCCTTTTGTGACTGACTCCTTTCACTTAGAATAATGTTGTCAAGATTCATCCATGTTGTATACATATCAGTACTTCATTCTACTTCATTCCTTTTATGGTCAAATAATATTTCATTGTATAGATATACCAGTACAATTAACTTCCTAAATTTTCAAATTTTGAATTATTTTCAAGCTCAGAAGAGATACAATAAAAACAAAAAGAACTCAAAAATATCCTTCACTTGGATAAATTAACATTTTGCTTCAATTGCTTATTTGCTTTCTTTTTTTCTGTCTACACACTCACACATTATTATTGTTGCCATTGTTATTATTTTCTGAAACTTCATGCCTCTCCACGCCTAATAATTCAGTATGTATTTCCGAAGAACAAGACAGTCTCTTACATAATGACAGAACAATGATCAGATTAAGGAAATTTAACACTAGTAAAATATCATCTAATACACCGATCATATTTAAATTTTGTCAATAGTTCAACAATGTCCGTTAACCAGTTTTTTCCCCCTGGTCAAAATTCCACATTGTATTTAACTGTCACGTTTTCTCTTTTATATGAAACAGTCCCTCAGTTTTCCCTTGTTTTTCATGATACTAATATTTTTAGAATACGGGCCAGTTTTTATTACAGAGTGCGTTTGGGTTTCCCTGATGTTTCCACACGATTAGATTAAGGTTGAAGCATCCTTGGCAGGAATAACGCACAAGTGAGGCTGTGTCCCACTAGGTGCACCACATCAGGAGGCTCGTGGCATCAGTTTGTTTCATTATTGGTGATGTTAACTTTGATCACTTGGTTAATATGGTGTCCCCTAAGTTTCTGTACTATAAGGTTATCATCACTGTACAGTCAATAAGTACATTTCGGGAAAATACTTTGAGTCTACATACATTTCTCATTCCTCATTAAACTTTCATCCACTAGTTTTTACATCCTTTGATGGTTCCTACCTGAATCAGTTACAAATATCACAGTTGCAAAATGCGTGTTTCTAACTATCATTCCTTCTACATTTATTATTTGGCATTCTGCTATATAAAAGCTTGACTTTGTCCTTTTTTTCTGTCTCTCTTTATCAGAATGGACGTATCGTATTCTTGTTTTATTCAATGGATTAAAATTTATTACTCATTATTCATTCTGATAATCAATTGGTCCCAGATTTGGCTAGCAGGATCCCCTTCAGCTGACTTCGGTGATCTTTTCAACATGTCCCATGGCTCTTTGAGTACTTCCTCACTTTCTGACAACGAATGTTCCAGGTTCCAATTCTAACTTTCTCTGCCCCAGCCCTGGAATTAGCAATTTCTCCCAAAGAGCCCTGGGAAATTGTATTTAGAAAACAAACTCTGGGTGCTTGATGTGCTCATTGCCACTGGAGTGTCACTGATTATAGGCTCTTTTTGGGAAAAATGGTAATTTCATATGGTTCAACTATATATATGTGTGTGTATATATTTATGTGTGTTTATGAATATATTTACATATATAATTAATTCACATCAATATATATGAATATCTCTAATTCCAAACCAATTTCACATAGATATTCCTTGCCTTTCACGCTTCCATGTTTGTATCTTTCTTCTCCCATAGTGAGAACTGTGGTTCTGAGAGTTCCCATTTTTATTACGGCTTTTGTTAAAAACAAAATGTGAAAGCCACAGGTTTCATTTCTAATTTCAAGATTATATTAACATTACATAAAACTACAGCACATGCACTCATGTATGTATGCACAGATAATTTGAGAGTATATGGTTATTCATTTGAATGAATTTTAGTTATTAGTCATTTAGTCTCTTATACAAAAATACCAAACTCATCCCTTGTCATTCCATTATTGTGTCTTCAGTCTTTTGAATTCTAAAACTGCTTTGGTTTTTAAGAGTTATCTATTAAAATGTAAATTACCTAGCTCTAACAGCTTAATAATAAGTTAATATCTTGACAGGAATTAGTAGATAGCTCTTGCGAAGCTGAGCTGGAGGGAATTGAAAGTGAAAAAGGTGGAGACAAACACAGATGAGGAAGTTAGGGAGGGTTGAATAGTACAAAGGGTTACCCAAGTGTCAATTTTCTTTAATGTATATATTGATTTGAATACAGGTTGAATCCAAAATGCTCCAAAATCTGGAAATTTTTGAGCACCGACATGACACCACCAGTGGCAAATTTCACACCCACCTCATGTCACAGCCACAGCACAGGCGCACAACACAGTTCATTTCTGTAGAGAAGGTGTTTAAAATACTGCATAGAATTACATTCAGGCTATGTCTATAAGGTGTACACAAAACATAAATAAATTTCATGTTTAGACTTGGGTCCCATCCCCCAGATATCTCATTAGGTATACACAAATATTCCAAAAGCTGAAAAAAATCCAAAATTCGAAACACTACTGGTCCCAAGCATTTTGGATAGGGGATACTCAACCTGTATGAATGTATGTGTAAACATGGGTACCTCCCTCTTTAAATAGTTCTTCAAATATTCCCTTTGATAGAGTTTTATAATTTTCTCCATTAAAGGCTTACACATTTGGTATGATATAGTCTTAATTGTTTTGGTATGGTAAATTATACCTTTTTAAAACTTACATGTTCTAGTTGTTTCTTGCTGGTATATAGGAACCCTGTTGTACTTTGTATTGTGGTCTGATACCCAAGTATTTTACTTAACTCTTGTATTTGGAATGATAGTTTATCTATAGATTTTCTTGGATTGCCTACGTAGGCAATCACAACATATGCATGTAATGACAATTTTCTTCTTTTGCAATTCTACCTACAGACCCACGTGATGCTGTCTAGCTCATCCAGTATGTTGTTAATAGGAGTGGCAATAGCAAGCACCTTAGACTTGTCCCAAACTTAAGTATGATGTTTGTTATAGTTATTTGGTGGGCATATTTTATCAAGTTAAGGTATTTGCTTATAGTTTGCCCAAAGATTTTTCTTTTTTTAATTAATGGATAAAAGTAGATCTTTATCAAATTCTTTTCCTGCTTCTTTTTAAACATTCATATTGCTTTTCTTCTTTAATTTGTTAATGTTTTGGATTACATTGATGGATTTTTTGATGTTGAAACACCCTTTATTCCTGGGATAAGCCATAGTTGGTAATATTTTATTTCTATATGCTAATATCTTATTTAAAATTTTTGCATCTATGCCCATAAGTGAAATTAATATACAATTTACCCTTACTGTTCCTTCTTTGTCCAGTGTTGGTATTAATACCACCTTAAAATAATCTGTAGTGCTTTTTTTATTTTTCTATTTTACAGGACAGTTTATATAAAATAGGGATGATCCATGTTTTGAAGATTTGTGATTTGTTAGAAATTGCTTGTGAAACCATCTGGAGCAGTGTGTGTGTATGTGTGTATACATGCATATGTAGGTGTAAATTTTTTAGTGATACAATTTCTTTAAGATGTATAAGGCTATTCAGATTTTGTTTTTTCCCTTGAGCAGTATTTCTCAACCCTGACTGCACTGCTAGGATCACGTGCAGTGCTCCCTCACTTCATCCCCCCAGTCGATGCCTGGATTTTACTTCAGATAAATTAAATTAGACTTGTCTGGTGGTGGTGTCCAGGAATAAGCGTTTTAAAATCTCTTCAATAATGGACAGCCAGAGTTAAGGATTTTTTGTTTTCCTTAGAAAATTGTCCATTAGACCAGGTGTGATGGCTCACACCTGTAATCCTAGCACTCTGGGAATTCAGGAGTTCGAACTGAGCAAGAGTGAGACTCCGTCACTACCAAAAATAGAAAAATTAGCTAGGCGTGGTAGTGCACACCTGCAGTCCCAGCTACTCAGGAAGCTGAGGCAGGAGCATCACTCAAGCCCAGAAGTCTGAGGCTGCAATGAACTATGATGACGCCACTACACTCTACCCAGGGT